>QRFJ01001347.1:167664-201396 GCA_006176705.1 Cocos nucifera
GAGAAGAGATAAAGAGGTTCATTTTAATTTTGATGGATTGCCACCATATACAGATAGGTGTCACTGGTGGATTTTGGGAGCAATTAAAATGATTTAGATGATCGATCATTCTAGTTGTCTGAACTAGAAAAGTTTTGATCCATCAAAAGGAGTTTCGATGATGTCGATGATAGAGATCATGACATATCCCATTATCATATAGAATTGAATCTAACTGGGTCACACAAATAAGGGTTTGGATCTGGATATCATCAATTGGACTAACTCAATTTAATTGATTTGAATAAGATTCAATTAGGTTCAAGAAAATCGTACTAGCATACGATTGAGCCTAACATTCTCCTTCTACTATCATTAAAAGTTATCTTGACTGAGCCAAATGTATTTATGCTCACTCAGGTACCTTTTCTTGGTCTGACTGAAGCTTGTCCAGATTAGAAAAGGGTTGTCTTAATTTATGAGATAAATTTGAGACAACATCTACCATTTTTCATCACCTGCTAATTCTTGTCATTGACTTTGGTCAAACATTGACCTTTAACACTTAGACATCTATCCATGTGTCATGCACCTATAGGAGAGTAGATAGGGGCTTGTCTCCTTGCTAGAAATTGGAAAGGAGGAGGTGCACACCTAGGGAGGTGTGCGCCCATGGATAGGGACGCCTGGAGTCCCATACAGATGGGACTCCAGGTTGCTTCTAGGATTCTACTTAGGTGGCGCCAACCTATAGACTTTGACCAATTTTAGGCACCATCTAAGGATGAATTGAAGGGACTCTCATCTGATTGGATCCGATGATGTCATCCCATCAATCAGATTTAGATCTGATTGCATGAAGCAACGTGATTGGTCGGGATGACGTGGCACTACATGGCACAGGAGGGTCTATATAAACCCTGTCTGCCCCCAACTTTCATAGAGTTCTCTCTTAGTCCATGCTCCAAGGCTGCCCCTCTCCCTCCTCCATGCCAACTTCTAGTCTTCTCTCTCCTCTCCACGCCTAAAGAATTTTGGGCTCCAGTTTGGTGCGATCCAGGTAAGAGAAAGCTGACGAGAAAGGAAGAAGGCAGCACTGCTGCAGAGACAACTGTAGATCTTCGAAAGAAGTTTTGATGATCATCCAAATTAGATGTAGATCTGATATTTGGAGAGATGATAAAGAAGAATAAGATCTTTAGATCTAGCCTAAGTGGATATCGATAGAGGTCAGGCACTTGCATGGCTAGATCCAGAACCTCAAGCAATCAGCAGGATCATCAAAGGATAATCTGATTACCTAACATCAAGATATAAATTAATCAGATTTAATTTATTTTTATTTTTATTTATTAAATCTATTAAATTAGATTTAAAATATCTCAGATCTAATCTAGATATATGAGAAAAATTTTTAAAATATCTCTCTTGATCTGATTAAATCTGAACGAACCTGATCCAGAAAAAAAAGGATTTTTCCTTCAACTGGTATCAGAGCTAGGTTCTCTAAATTGTTTAGATCTAATTTTAATTTTTTTTAATCTAATAATTAGGTAATTTAAAATATCACATGATATGTGATTAGATCTAAAATTAGAAAAATTAAAATTAAATAATTTAGATCTATGTTTTACAAGATGCATGACTCGTTGTAAAATAAAATAGTTCTATATATAGTCTTGCATGTTCATAATTTAATTTGATTAAGTTATAATTTTAGATCTATTTATTTATTATTTTTTACTATTATAAATATTATAATAAGATCTAAAAAATAGTAAATAAAATTATTTAATTTTTGGATCATACGAGATATGATGAATGCATGTTTAGACTAGTTGTAGAATAGTTCTACATAATTATCTAGATTAGAATTTATTTTGATGCGATCAATTTAAATCTAATTTTTTAGATAATTATAGAATAATTTAGATCTAAAAATATGCATGATATGATACATGAGATGTATGCAAAATATGTTTATAGTTAGATCAATTTTTGTATATGAGATATATGATGTAGACCTAACTAGTTTTGTAGTTTTGTATATTTTTGATTATGGCGTTCCCCTTGGCCGTCTGATCATAAGAACAAAGTAGGGTTTAAATGTCCTCTCCTCCTATTCGATGGGGTGTTCTTATGATATATAGGGGTGCTGCACATTCATCCTTAATCAAAAATCAAGAACTTACTTTCTGCAAAATCATAGATCTTAAAATCCTAGGATTTAATATACATGTTTTATTTATTAACCCTAAACTTAATTAAAAATTAAGATTATAAAATATTAATTAGATATAAAATTAAAAACTTAGATCTAAGACATATTCATAATATTGGATTTGGACTTAGGTAACTCAATTAGGTCTAAGCGATTGATCAAACCAAATCAAGAGTTGGTTAGATGGGATCAATAGTGCTTAAATTGACCAGCCTAATAGGATTAAGTCTAGGTCAAGATCGAGTCATGTGAGTGATTGATCAAGCTAAGACCTAATTAGGCTCGGTGGTTAGAGTCTGGATTATAGGCTAACTCGATTGATTTTGGCTCAATAATTTGGTGTCTAAGGTAAGTTTGGCAGATACGATCGACTGATTTTTAATTGGGAGCTACTCGATTCGAATGCATTCTTGTCGAGTTAATGACATATCCCTTCCACCAGTCTCACTTACCTGGCCATATTTATTGGCTCAGTTCTGATCTGAGGTGGTCAATAATCCGAGCTAACCCATGCCACTAGGTTAGTCATAATGGTTATGACTATGTCAAGTCTAGTTTAATAAGACCTAAATCAAATCTTTCTAAGAAAAGATTAAATCTAAAGATCTTCCACCATTGTAGATGTGTGGGCCCTTTTCAAAGTTGATTGTTCTCGGCTAGTTATAGTGGTTCAGTTGCACCAAAAAGATGCAACCATGTCTATTAGGCATTGGATGCTACCGGCTAGAGGATGGATTGGGCTTAATATTCTGAACATGGTGAGAGACTCAATTAGGAATCCAATCTATGCAAATGGTGGGTCTGACTTAACTAAGAAATTGATCAATATTCCAGGCATAGTGAGATTCATGAATTAGAGACTAAGTTTGGATGCACCATGATTAGAGAATCATTGAACAAGAGTTATTCACTCATTAGCTAACCCATCACCAATAACTGTTAGGTGAGGTGATGAGTCAGCTGATTAGACCGCACCATCCACTAGAAATCATTAATCATGAAAATTTTCATATCTCTATAGAGGGAGTGTAGGGATCCGAGAAAATAGTGAAAGCTAATTTATTTAAAAATAAAACTTCTAAACAAATTGGTCAAGTCTTAATTACAAAATCTAACTAGAAATATTGATTCTCTACAGAAAAATATCTACGTCCAACCTACTAGCATGTATCCTGGAGACCCATAGACTGACCGGATCCAATTACAAGGATTGGCTCTGAAACTTTAAAATTATTTTAGGTTTCAAGAAGTTAACTCATATGTTGGATCAGAACATTCCCACCTTACTAGCTCGTCCATCCACTGAACAGAGAGCATCTCTTGAAAAGTGGACGGACGAAGATAAGAAGGCTAGATATTACATATTGGGCTCAATGTCTGATGAGCTTCAATGCCAACATGAAGATATCAAGACTACCCACCAAATGTTGGCTCACCTATAAAAGATGTTTAGTGAATAGAGTCATGCAGCCAAGTATCAAGTCACTAAATGATTTTTTAAGACTAAAATACATGATGGGCAGTCAGTCCAACATCATTATTTGATGATGATCAAGGACTTGGAAGAGCTTGAGAAGCTTGGAGTGAAGTTGAACCTTGATCTGTAGAATGATATAATTTTGCAATCCTTGACTGATGCATATGGACAGTTCATCATGAACTACCATATGCATAAACTTCAAAATTTCCTGGCCGAACTTATGAATATGCTGGTTACTGCTGAGCTTTTCTTGAAAGATTCTAAAGGCTCAGTGCTTGCTATGGAATGGACTTCTTCAAAGAGAAAATATTTTAGAAAAAAGAAATCTGTGAAAAAGTAGAAGGTGGAAGGAGGAAAGAAGAAAAAGACAGAGCTGAAGAAGTAGGCCGCTGACAAAGAAAAGTGTTTTCATTACAACAATGATAGCCACTGAAAGTGAAACTACCCTACTTACCTGGCCATCCTAAAGAATAAGGAGACATGTTCTTCTAGAGGTATGCTCGTTATTGAGTCTAACCTTATGATTTCTTCTGCATCCAGTTGGGTGCTTGACTCTGGTTCTAGTGCTCATTTGTGCACTTCCATGTAGGATCTTAAGGATAGCAGGAGGCTGAGGGATGGCAAGATGATCCTACGCATTGGAAATGGAGCAAAAGTTGCTGCCATGGTGGTGGAAATATATCCTCTTCGACTACCATCTGGTTTAGATTTAGTTTTAAAATATTATTATTATGTATCTGCAGCAAGCAGAAATTTAATTTCTGTTTCATGCCTAGCACTAAAAGGCTATGTAATTAGTTTTCTTAAGGACCATTGTAACATTCTTTATGAAAGAAATAAAATTGCAAGTAGTTTTTTTATTAACGATCTATATCAGTTACATATTGATGTATCTATTTTTAATATCGAACAAAATGTGAATGCCATGAAATGACCTAGAGATAATCCAAATGATAGGTATCTATGGCACCTAAGACTAGGTCATATAGTAGAAGATAGGGTTAACAAATTGAAGGAAATCGAGCTATTCAGTTCGTTGACTTTTGAGTCATATCCAATTTATGAATCTTATCTTCATGGCAAAATGACTAAGCTCCCTTTTGTAAGACATGGGAAAAGGGCCATAGATCTTCTTGCCCTAGTACATACTGATATGTGTGGCCCATTTGATGTGTTAGCTAGAAATAATTTTGTCTACTTCATTACCTTTATCGATGAACTATCTAGGTATGGGTATGTGTATCTTATGAGACACAAGTCTGAAGCTTTTGAAAAGTTTAAGGAATTCAGACATGAACTAAAAAAATAAACTAAAAAACCCATTAAGATTCTTCAATCAGATCGAGGAGGGGAATACCTTAGTCAAAAATTTTTGAACTATCTCAAAAAAAATGGCATAGTCTCTCAATGGACTCCACCTGAAATACCTCAACTCAATGGGATTTTAGAACGGAAGAACCAGATCCTATTAGATATGGTTCGATCCATGATGAGCTTCACACCCTCAGAGTTCAACTATCAACTCTAATCAGATTGTCCACATTATATTTCAAAATATCAAATCCATCTGATGGATTATCCTGACCAAGATTTTGCTATATTGAAATACAGTGATACATTCTTCTCCAACTCTTAGAGTGGTCAATTCCATCTTGATCATACTCTGACTTTGCAAGTACTTGACTGTGCTCAGAAGCCTTCCATTACTAAATTAGAAATTTAGTTAGTCCGATATCAAAGCATAGTGAGTTGCTTGTAAGTCGCTGAGGTGATCTCAGATCTAAGGAACACTTATACCTATATCCCATCAGAGACATTCTCGATAGTAGAATGCTCTGAAGTTGGTCACGTTCTATGACGATGTATCCGTACATCTCACCTGTATGCCATACTAGTGTCTCCACACTCCTTGCTTAAGAGGACAATCAATCCATATGGCATACAGCGACCTATGCTCGATAGGTGCTATCATGCTAATTAACAGCCTATCATTTGGTCGTGAATAAATTTAAAGACTAATCGATAAATCCTCTCTTTATCAAAGCTTAATAGTCCTAAGAACTTCATCACAATAATGGAGTTCATTAGAAGATAAATACTTTATAATAAAAAATATCAAAAATATATTTTATTTATTAATGAATCAATTACAAATACAATATAGCTCAACCATCAATAGGCTGACAATTGACTTTGGGACATATTTTTCAATATGAATCTTAATAGACTGGCACGTCACGATAATGGATACTATTCTCCTATAACAAACTCCACATAGTCCTGAATGATCCACTACCAGGTAGTTACGGCTGTCACCATCAGTTTATTATATACTCCACCTGTATAAGGAACCCTCCATATACGTTTCTTCCTTAAGCATAAAATTCTGTTTTAATTCTCTTAAGTACTCTATTTCTATTGGTCAGAAGAGCTAACTTGATTATTGGAGGATCTTGCTAGAGCCACTCCCATCTTCAATCAGAACTTGTCTTGCAGGTTACCAGCGGCGATCTCATCTTTTTCAACTCCAGCCAACTTCGGTGTCTAAAGTTTTTTGCACCAACAGAAAATAATCCATCATCAATAAAAAAATTATTTGTAATAGAAAATAATTCATCATAAATAATAATTATTTGCAACATAATTTTTTCATCATAAATAAAAAATTATTTATGATGAAAAAATTTCCATTACAAATAATTTCATCATAAATTATTTTTTAAAAAAATTATAAATAAATATATTTTATAATTTATATTTTTAATATTAATATTTATAATTTATAAATTTAAAATAAAAAAATTATAAAATAAATTTATAAATAAATTTCATCATTTCATCCAGAAATAAATTTCATCATTTTATTATATAAAAATATAATTATAGAAAGCATTTTTTTATAAATACAAAAGATCCAAAAAAATAAAAATATACAAAAATATACCGTCGATCATCAAGCATCGATAGTATCTAGAGAAAAAAAATGGGTTGAAGGAGGAGAGTACTTAGAGGGGCTCAAACCGGCTTGCTATTACCTCATCAACTGCATCATTTGCTCTATCTGTGCCATCTGCTCCATCATCTATATCTGGAATAGCTAGTACTCGTCGATGTATATAGTTAACTCAGCAGTCTGCTATCAATCCTCCGTAGCTTGTCTCTATATCTCCACCAGCTGAACATCACAGGCAGCATGAATGTCAGCCCTGGATATCATGGACATCATAGATAGCATGGATGATGCATGTAGATGTGGGAGCTTTGATCCCATGCCCTAGTCTCCTAACATAATAGGATCTCGTATCAAACACCTGATCGAAGACCTCATTATTTATGGGTGCAGTCGAGCCCTCTAAGGTAGGTGGTATCTAATGTCTATCATATGATCTTGAAAATTAAATTTATAGTTATTCTAAGTTTGTACTAAAAATTAAAATGCCAATAAAAAAATAGTTAAAAAAACTTATATAAAGGTCTCGATTTTCAACCATCCAATTCCCAAATCATTGCTGATGGATCCACTGGTACATCTCGATCTTACTAGAAAGCTCGCCACTCTCTACATCTCTCTATAATTTGAGAATAATTAATAATTTTTTTTTAAATAGTTAAAGAGTTAAAATATGATAAATAGAAATTACTTACCATCTGCTCCATATGGTGAACAAATGACCTTGAAATCTCACAATGCGAGACTGTCTGTCTCACCCGATTTATGGCATTTTTGGTATATGGATCTTGCATAGTTAATAGTCAAATTAGTTAATAAATAATTGAATTTAAAAATAAATAATTTAATTATTAAATTTTAAATAAAAAAGTTACCTAATATGTCGGATCCTCATACGTGTGGCATGTGATAGCCCAATCCTCCATAGTGATGCTATTGATAAGCATCATAAATTCATCAATAAAAGTATTAATTTATTAATTAATTTATATTAATTTTTAAAAATTATTAATCAATTTATATATAATTTTTAAAAAATTCATATTTTTATTAATTAAAAAATTAATTAAAAAATAATAAAAATTAAAAAATAAAATTTTATTATTAATGGAAAGAGCTCATTTTTTTGATCATAACAAAAAAAATTTTAAGTAAAATAAAACTAAAATAGAAAAGATATAAATTTTTAAAGATATAAAATAAATAAAAATTAAATAAAAAAGAAAATGGCTCAGCCGGCTCCGCAAGCCGAGCCACCAAGCCAAGCCAAGTCATCAAAGCCGACTCAGTCATTTAAGCCATCAGTCGGTCCATGATCCAGACGTGGACCGCCAACTCAGCAAAAATCAACGAATCAGAGATTGCCACGTGGCGGACCTAGACCCTTAAAGGGTCCACAGAAATTTATCGCAACTCATAGGGTATTTTGGTTTTTTCACCTAGCGACAAGAGCGCTGATTGGCTGCAGTGTGCGGTGCGGCCGGTCCACGCGGTCCATGGGAACAATATTGCACGATCGAACGGCTGCGGCTGATTGCGGTCAAGATCGGACGGCGATGATGATTTCCAGGCTTGATTCAAATTCTATCAGTGATCTGGCATGATCCGATGGCCAAAAAATCAAGAGATGAAGATCCAACGGTCCAGAATGCTCCTGGCGGTGATTAAGACTATCAATGCATGATTTGCGGCCAGATTTCCTCCATCAACGTGCGATCGGATGGTCAGAATTTAATCCGACTCGATCTGGGCTGATATACATCCGATTTTGATGATTTTTGGACTGTTGGATTCCTATTGAATGGCCAGATTTTACTAGATTTACCAGAGTCATATTAGAGCTATTTTGATTCAAATTTTATCCAAATTTCTTTATATTTTGACGATTACAAAGGCTATTAGTCCTATATTGCCTTTAGAAAAAATATCTAGCCCTCCTAGCTCTATAAAAGGGATCTTAGGCCTCTAGAAATCAACATCTCCGATCAAGGTGAAGCTTTGGTACAGGGCGAAGCTAGGCTATGGGTTAAAGGCTGTTTCGAAGCAACAGATATCGAGAAGAGGAGCCGGGCTTCTACACCATCTTTCTACCAATGCCGATCCAAAATCATAGATCAGGCTATTTTATTTTATTTTCTTTTTTTTTAAATTTTATGTATTTAAATTCTAAAATTTTAATTAATAAAAATTTTATTTTTGCACTTTAATTTCTTACTTTTTATTATAATTTAATTTTTATATTTTAATTATTATTATTTTTATTGTAAGTAGATGCTAAGATCTAATTAGTAGATCTTAGTACCAAGTTTAAATTTCTGCATCTTTTAATTTTTATTTTTAATCTTCTGACTTTACTTTTAATTCCAAAAACTCAAATCTTTTTCTTTTTTTTTTTCAAAAAAATTAAAGATTTCAAATCTAAAAATACTACCTTCCCTGTGGATTCGACCCAACTCACTGTTATCTATGCATTTTTAATTATTTTAAGAAGTCGGATTAAACTGTTAAACATGGTATCTTAACGACAACATCGCGTCCCTATCAAGTTTTTGGCGTCGTTGCTGGGGAAGGTTTTTGATTTTTGATTTTGATTTCTTTGATTTATTAAATATAATTTCGATAAATGTATCGAGTTTTTGGTGCCATTATCGAAAAATATTTTTGATTTTTGATTTTGATTTCTTTGATTTATTCAAAATAATTCTGGCAAACGCACCAAATTTTTGGCGTCGTTGCTGGGGAAGGCACGGACATTAAATTTTTTATCTCTTTGATTTTTCTATAAATAAATTATAAATAAAATTTTTATTTTCTTGTAAATATTGCTTGCTAATTTTTTTTTATTATTTTGCAGAAAAAGTGATTAAAGAATAAAAAGAATCATGAGTTTTGCTTGGTGACATCAATCCTAACCCTAGTACTCTTTTCTTTTTATTTATTTATTTATTTATTTTATTTTTAAATTAACTTAAAAAATATTCATTTAAATCTAATTAAAAGCCTCATGATAAGATTAGAAATCCTAACTATTTAGAGCATGCATCATATTAGTTTTACTTATTTATTTATTTATTTTGATGATTACTGGAGGCAAGGTAAGCCTTTCAGAATACAATTAGTTACATGCATCTAGTTTAAATTGCATAGAACCCTTTAATTGAAAATTTTTTGTGCATATTCATATTAAATCAAATTAAGGGCGTAACCCAATTAAACAAGATAAGGTGAAAATTTGATCATCCTTTCTTGGCCCATAAATAACCAACCAACATCCTGCATTGACCTAAGCCTTTAAATTAAAATCAATTAAACATCAACCCTAGAAACTCGAGCTCAATAGGACAAGGAATCCTAAGAGTTGAACTGGGTTAGGATAAGTCAATTTGACTGGTGTCTAGAAAAGTGGTTCTAGGATGACTGCGCCCGAAGGAAGGTGGTTTCTAATTGGTTTTGTTCGCTTCCTTGGCCAAGCACAATTGGTGTCTAAGGCAAGCAACGGAGGGACTCCCACCGACCTTACACTTACCTGGCTAGTTGATTGGCTAATCCTACACTTGGAGGGCTTGAAGGTGACCTTGGCAGTTAAGAGCTATCTAGATCTAGGATAACTTTTAGTCAGGATTGATTGACCAACTTGATTGCTAACCAACATTAAATCTAATTAAACCTAATTCTTCTCTTTCTTCTTAGTTCTAGGACTCCTTAGGATCTTTTCTTTAGAACTCTTCTCCTTACTCCTCTAAAAATAAAATAAAAATAAAATAAAATAAAAATTAAATTAAACTAACTAAAAAATATTAAAAATAATAATTATATTAAATTAAAATTCACAAATAAAATAATTAAAAAAAATTAATTTTTAATATAATAAAATAATAATAATAAAAAAATTAAAAAAAAAATCTAAAATTTTTTTTTGAACCACACATTAGGGTTGCACTAATACATGCACGATAGGAAATCACTTTTTCTGATTTAGTTGAATTTAATTGAATGGTTGATTCATATTAAACCTAATATCAAATGGCTAATATGAACCTAATAGTCCAAAAATTAGATAAAGTTGATCTTCTTGCTCAGAAATTAGATCAACTCCTAATCCTAGGTCAACAATCTCCTGTACAATTCACATCATCTTCTAATTATCAGGAGACTTATTCAATCTGTGCTAGCCCAACCCATCATGTGAGTGAATGTCCTATGACTGCATAGTTTCCACATTTTATCCAAGAACAAGTTCAAGCTGCTCAAGGATACTCTAAATTGATTAATGACCCATTTTTAAATTCATATAATTTAGATTGGAGTAACTTTAATTTTTCTTGGACATCCCAACAGACTCAGGCTCAGACCCAAATTTCACTTGAGCAAAATTATCAAAATAGATCCCAATATCAAAATTATGCCTATAATAATGGTTAGCCTAGTCAGTTTATCTAGCCATCATATTATAATCAGCCCTCATACCCACCTCCTCAATAGACCAATCTAGCTGATGATAGATTTAACTAACTTCAATAATTGATTCTGACTCAACAGCAATCTATCGTCAGACTAGAAGCTCAAATAGGATAATTAGTTGAGTCTAACATGAGGAGAGAACTAGATCAACTATCGAACCTACCAATTTCAAATAATCCATCTAATGTCCACCAATCACCTGGACCAAGTTATCAATTTAATGTCTCACCTAAGAATCCCCAATTTGAGAATGCCAAAGTAATTCTTGAACTTAAAAGCTATAGGATTCTTATGGATCCATACCAAGACCAGGTGAGAGAGGCTAGTACTGATGCTAGCCAAAATGAAAATTTAGAGGAACTGGTTAGTACTGAGACTAACCATATAAAAGAACCCAAGCCAAGAATTAGTATTGATGCTAGTTCCAGTTTAAATGAGATAGAAATAGAAAAAAAGAGAATAGATGATTTACCCGAGACTTATAAACCTAATATCCTATTCTCTTCAATCCAAGAAGCTGGTTCTTCTTACAAAAATCAAGAGGCATGTAATGAAATGTCAATGGAGTTGTTTAAGCAAGATCACATTAATTTACCTCCAGAATTAAAATCGCCTTTAGTCACCATTCCAGCACCCATTGAATCAAACTTAACTCCTAATACAAAAACTCCATTCATGAGCATTTTAGAAGAACAAATAGGAGAAATTCTTAATAAACATGGGTCTGAGAATGGAATCATAAATTATATCCCTAAAATTAACAGTGAATATATCAATAATGGGATTATAAATCATCTTTCTGAGATTGACAATCCAAAACCATTAGAATTTGTCAATCTAATATTCGACACAGGATAGTGAGCTGCATTGTGTTTGATTGAAGATGGTAAACTTAGTGCTTATTGGGAGGCAACCCAATATTTAGTTTTTATCTAATTTATTTTTTTAGTTTATTTTTTTTTTAGAATAATTTGAATAAGTTGGAGGGAGAGCTCAAATTTTCAAAGGCATGTGCTGGACCAAAAATATACTTAAGTTAGGTGTATTCTTTCATATTTTTTATTACACCCTTTATTTTTTTTTCTTCTCCATTGAGGACAATATCGATTAAGTTGGGGGCAGAAAAAAATAAAAATTTTAAAATTTTGAGTCCTCGAAAAAGTTAGTATTTAGTATTTAGACACCTGATTATGCTTAAGAATCGAATTAAACTAAGCATTTTTAAAAGAAAATTGATGCACAGATTAGAGAATCTATGAGATATTGAGGAATCAAGTATTAAGAAATTCAATAAAGAGTTAAGTCTAGAACATAAAAAGTTTTTCTTTAGAGCATTTCTAATTATTTCTATTAGCATCAAAGAAAAGTCTACTTTTTATAGGCTTGTGTAGGATAACTATACGTTTCTTTATATTAAAAATTTTGTTTTAATAAAATAGTTTCTAAGTACTTCTCACTGAGTAACCGGGCCTCTTTGCCTAAGCAAGCATTGAGTTTCGCGTCAAAAGGTGAGAAGGGCAAAGAAGCTCGTTGTAAAACTAGTCATAACTCGTAGCCTATTTGATTCGAGCTAGTAAGCCCGAGGGGTATTCTATACCTAGTGCCCTAAAGCCAACTGGTTTGGGAGTCATTGGCCCAAGACTCACTACATGGATCAAATAAAAAGCTTAAGAAGTTAAAATACTCAATAGTGGTACAACGTTAAAAAAAAAAAATATTGATTTCCCACCGAGTAACCGAGTCTCATTGCCTAAGTAAGCAATAATATTTGCATCAAAAAGTGGGCAATATAAAAATAAAAATTAATAAATAAAGGATGGAAGTAGCAATACACTTGTCTATATGAAAGTTTAGATAAATTAGAGATAAAGGTAGGATAATTTAGAAAAAGTTCTAAAAATTTTAATGTTCTTTACTTAATTTTTCTATTGATAAGTATTAATACTCCAATGATATGTCTTATTTAAGCTCTACTGAATATCAATGGCCATTTTGAAAATTGCTTAGGTAAAATTCGAAACTCTAAAGTTAAAAGGTATTTAAAACTAAATTCTTTCTTTACTCAAGGATGAGCAAAGCTTAAGTTGGGGGGTGTGATAAGCATCATAAATTTACCAATAAAAGTATTAATTTATTAATTAATTTATGTTAATTTTTAAAAATTATTAATCAATTTATATATAATTTTTAAAAAATTTATATTTTTATTAATTAAAAAATTAATTAAAAAATAATAAAAATTAAAAAATAAAATTATATTATCAATAGAAAGAGCTCATTTTTTTGATCATAATAAAATAAATTTTAAGTAAAACGAAGCTACAATGGAAAAGATATGAATTTTTAAAGATATAAAATAAATAAAAATTAAATAAAAAAGAAAATGGCTCAGCTGGCTCCATAAGCCGAGCCACCAAGCCAAGCCAAGCCATCAAAGCCGACTCAGTCATTTAAGCCATTAGCCGGTCCACGATTTAGGCATGGACCGCCAGCTCAGCAGAAACCGACGAATCAGAGATTGCCACGTGGCAGACCTAGACCCTTAAAGGGTCCACAGAAATTTATTGCGACTCACAGGATATTTTGGTCTTTTCACCTAGCGACAAGAGCGCTAATTGGCTGCGGTGTGCGGTGTGAGGTGTGGCCGGTCCATGCGGTCCATGGGAATAGTAATTGCGCGATCGACGGCTGCGGTTGATTGCGGTCAAGATCAGACGGCGGTGGTGATTTCCAGGCTTGATTCAAATTCTATCAGTGATCTGGCGTGATCCAATGGCCAGAAAATCAAGAGATGAAGATCCAACAGTCCAGAATGCTCTCGATGGTGATCAAGACTCCCGATGCATGATTTGCGGCCAAATTTCCTCCATCAACGTGCGATCGGACGGCCAGAATTTAATCTGACTCGATCTGGGCTGATATGCATCCAATTTTGATGATTTTTGGACCATTGGATTCCTATTGAATGGCCAGATTTCACCAAATTTACCAAAGTCATATCAGAGCTATTTTGATTCAAATTTTATTCAAATTTCTTTATATTTTGATGATTACAAAGGCTATTAGTCCCATATTGCCTTTAGAAAAAATATCCAGCCCTCCTAACTCTATAAAAGGGATCTTAGGCCTCCAGAAATCAACATCTCCGATCAAGGTGAAGCTTTGGTACAGGGCAAAGCTAGGCTATGGGTTAAAGGTTGCTTCGAAGCAATGGGTGCCGAGAAGAAGAGCCGGGCTTCTACACCATCTTTCTACCAATGCCGATCCAAAATTAGAGATGAAGCTATTTTATTTTATTTTTTTTCCTTTTAAATTTTATGTATTTAAATTTTAAAATTTTAATTAATGAAAATTTTATTTTTGCACTTTAATTTTTTGCTTTTTATTATAATTTAATTTTTATATTTTAATTATTATTTTTTTTATTGTAAGTAGATGCTAAGATCTAATTAGTAGATCTTAGTACCAAGTTTAAATTTCTGCATCTTTTAATTTTTATTTTTAATCTTCCGACTTTACTTTTAATTCCAAAAACTCAAATCTTTTCTTTTTTCTTTTCAAAAAAATCAAAGATTTCAAATCTAAAAATACTATCTTTCCTGTGGATTCGACCCAACTCACTGCTATCTACGCATTTTTAATTATTTTAAGAAGTCGGATTAAACTGATAAATATGGTGTCTTAACGACAACATCGCGTCCCTATCAGCTATCATATAGCCACTGTCGCACTGCCTTCACCCCTTGATTGTGCACTATAGCATACCAATGGCGATGAATACGATGCCAATACTTCTTGAAATGCGAGCATAATTATCATCTATAGCTCACCGCACGCGATCATGCTCAAAATCAATAATATCAAATATAACCTATGAATAATAAATATTATAAGAATATAGTGCTAATTAAATATTTAAATAAATATTATTGTATCTATAAGTGGCTATAGAAGATCTTCCTCTAAGGTCGTGTAACCTGATGCCAATCAAAGAGCATCATCGGGATAAAGCTGCAGCAAATGATGCCCAGCTCAGTCTGTCATAGCTTGCACCATTCCCTAATAGGCTTGGTGTAGCTTGGCAGAATCTCAATGTGAAGGTGCTATCGATCGTGCTCACGTTTCTAATGCTCAAGGGCGAGGTTCTTTGACGGACCTCGTCCTCACCTCACTACCGAATCGAATGGCCTGAAAAAATAATGAATAAATTATTAGTATAATAGCTATTTATAAACCTAATAGGTAAATTAAAATTAAATTTTATTATATAAAAAATATTAAAATATCACTTAAGCCTGCCTCACTCAAACTTGCCTCTCTTAGACCCACCTCTATAGGACCCTATGGCAACTCCGATAGTGCAGCAGTAGAAATGGGGGAAGGCTCAGGGATAGGCTGGAAACTCGAACATCGCCTTCTTCCTCCTAGTACCATATCTGCAATGCTTAAACTATGCATATAATTAACTTAATACATAAATAAATATAATAATAAATAATAATAGTAAAAAATACATAAATGCTAATAAATAAAATTATATTACATACTATTATCGCAACAGAAGATTCAACAAAGAATATAGATCTACTTATCAATATCCGTATCCTTGATTTTTGGATCTTCTTTCGAGTTACAATAATCGATTAATGTATTTTCTTCTATCTCATTATTATTTATGAATCAATCATTGTCATCTAAATCATCAAGATTAAATACAAAATCAGCTTCAACTTCATCGGACAACAGATCAGCCCTATTCAAAGGAGCTATCATATGTTCTTCATCAATAAGATGTTCGATCAATGTTTGTTCTTCCTCTTCAAAAGCTTCCTTTTTATGTAGATCTAAATTATTATCCATCTCTAGTCATGTTGGTATGTCATATATGTCTCTAGGTATTATTCTTTGTACAACATGTCAATCATCTCGATATTTCAGATTTTTTAAATATATTACTTGTTTTGCTTGAGTTGCTAATATATACAGCTCATTTTGGTATAATATTCATGCAAAATTAATACTAGTAAAGTATGGATCGATATGAATACCTATCATTTTATTGTTAATATTCCATCATTGACACTGAAACAAGAATATCGAATTTTTTAACCCATACTTCAATTCTATTATATTTATCAATACACCAAGATATTCAATCTCCTCTTCTCCTTCATATCCTATTGTAGCAATCCTACTATTTTGGGTCCGTCTTTGCATCTCAAGCTCACTTGTATGAAATCTTATTCCTCCAATGATATAGGATGTGTAGTAGTTAACCCTTCAATTGGGATCACGTGCTAAATTATACAACTTATCGATCGCACCCTTTTTTTTATTGAAATACATAGGTTTCATCTACAATATAGCATAAGAAATTATATTGGTACAAGTAATAAATTATATAATTATAAAAATATAATATAATACTAGTGAAACTTACATGGTCCCCAAACTATTTTGAAAATTTCGTCCTATGTCGATCATCAACATTTGTATTATTCTCTTTGGATAGTATATTCTCGTGCTCACTATAATAAGTCATGATTTTTAATTTTACATCAACATGAAAAAAATTAGTTAGAATACTAAAATTACGCTATGATAATACTTACCTAATTAAATTTTTAATTATTTTATAATTATTTAGAATATAGAAGTATGCTTTAGATAGCTCATTCAAGTCCATAAACTCATATCTTCTTCCACCCATGGGTCGAATCATTTGTTTGAATATTGATAGTGTCGATTTTGAAGAAACCAGATCTAGAATTTTAGAACTAGATCTTGAAACTTTTTCAAAATCAGATAGCGAAAGACTAAAATAAATCAAAATTTATTCATAAAAAGCAGAGAATCCCTAAATCTAAGATCTTATTATATGATTGTAGCATGAGATTAAATCAAAAATTAAAAATTATAAGAAAGAAGAACATATTGATCTTATCAATTTGTATCTACACTACATCTAATATAGGTATGTAATAAGAGATCAAATCTATATTACCTATGCAAGTTAGATATTCTAACTTGTTGATTCAGACTTGAGGATGATGCTCCAAGCTGCACACACGTTCAGCCTCTAAGAGATATCTACACGAGTGCACGATCTTCGATCAGAAGTTCTATGTAAGAAATCAGCATAGTATGCTAGTACTGTGCTGATCCTTCTTCGACAATCAATCCAATACTTTTTTCTTCTGGATCTGGACTCCTCCAAAGAATAAAAGGAAGAGGAGAGATTTTAGATCTAAGACACTCTCAAATAATCTCAAAAAGAGAAGGAGAAGAGAAGAACAAAGCAACCATAGAAAAAGCCCTCTTCTTCTTCTCTGTTCTCTCACCTAGATACCTAGATTAGTGTTTATGAAAACCCCATGCCCCAAGAGTCTCTCTCTCTGATTTTCACACCCTCAAGAGTCCTTTGAATGATCTAGAATCAGTATAAAATTTACCCCAAAAAGACCTTCTTATAAAGAGATATGAAAGAGTCTTCATTGGGTCAAATTTCTATACAAAGTAAGAAGACATATGGCAAGTAGTTGGGATGCCCAACACTTGGGTGTCCCCTCCTTTGTTTTAGGTATGGACAACTAGGGTAGGTGCACAAAAATTTCTACTTTTAACCATGAAAATTAGAGTAGAAACTAGAGTGGGGTGGCACACATGGGAAGAGACCAAGTTTGTTGGGATTCTATCATATAGAGTCCAACAAACTTCAACAACTTCCCATCTATTGACCTGGTCCATATAAGATGCCATATAGGAAAGAGAGAAGAAGGGTGGGCATGGGTGATGATCAAGGAGAGAGGAGATTTGTCACCAAAAATAAGAGAGAAAGGGCATGGGGGGCATGACATATAGGTGGTGCAAGCAAGATGCATCATAGTCTTACTAGGATTCCATATTTGACTTGGTCAAATATGGCTTCTCAAACCAAATCAAACCAAAAGTAACTCAACCCCATTAAATTAGGCCCTAATCTAATTAAAAAATTAATTAAATTAAATTAAATTAGATTTAATTTTAATTTAATTTTTTAATCAAATTAGAAAATTGGGTTGACCCAAGTCCTAATTAAACTAGGACTAGTTCATTTTTGCACTTGGCTTATCCAATAAATCAATTAGACTTGATCCAATCAAGTTCAAATCAAATCTAATTAAGTCATATTTAATTAAACTTAATTTCAGTCTTTTGGCTTAATTAAATTAAGCTAATTAGCAATCGAATTGCTAATTGATCCTCCTGCAATATTTGCACTATGTTAAACATCAATCGTATTGATCGTTTAACCCTAGAATGATTCTCAATCTTAATCAACCATCCGATCAGATTGTGAACTCTAATGTGTGTGATCCCATAGGTCCAAACCTAAGTTAGTAGCGTGGAAATAAATTTTTATACCAATCAAAATGACCATCTAGTAATAGTACTCAATGGTCGAATAGGTCGAATATGTAGAACAACATCCTTAGAATCCATGTGGATATAGTTTCCATTTAATTCATCCCCTTGACCAAAATGCTCATAGGACATCTCAGAGTTAAACTATCAACTCTGATCAGACTGTCCACATTGTATTTCGAAATATCAAATCCATCTCATGGATTATCCTGGCCAAGATTTTGCTATATTGAAATACAGTGATACATTCTTCTTCAACTCTTGGAGTGGTCAATTCCATCTTGATCATACATCGACTTTGCAAGTACTTAACTACGCCAAAATATCTTTCATTACTGAATTAGAAATTTAGTTAGTCTAGTACCAAAGTATAGTGAGTTGCTTGCAAGTCACTGAGATGATCTCAGGTCTAAGGGACACTTATATCCATATCCCATCGGAGACATTCTCGACAGCAGAATGCTTTAGAGTTGGTCACATTTAGTGATGATGTACCTCTACATCTCACCTATATGCCATAGCAGTATCTTTACACTCATTGGTTAAAAGGACAACCAATCTATATGGCATATAGCGATCTATGCTCGATAGACGTTGTCGTCCTTATTAATAGCCTATCATTTGGTCGTAAATAGTTTTAAGGACTAACTGTTAAATCCTCTCATTTTCGAACCTAAGTAGTCCTAAGGACTTCATCACAATAATCGAGTTCGTTAGAAGATGAAAACTTATGATGAAAAATACTAAATATATTTTATTAATTAATAAATTAATTATAATTATAATCTAGCTCAATCGTCAATAGGTTGATGATTGGCTTTGGGATATATTTTCCAATAGATTCATCATCATCCCATTCACGATTAGCATTATGATCTGCATGATTGAATTTTGATTCGATATCATTAAGATACATTGAGCAAAATGTGAGACACTTTGTAGTTATGTATGCTTCTGCTATGGATCCTTCAGGTCGTGCCTTATTGCGCACACTTTTTTTTAGGGTATACAAGAATCTGCAAATAAAAAATAATTTAAAGAGTTCTAATACATTTACATCTTTCAACTATATGTCAAACAGATTATGATTTCATTATTTTTCAATAGAATGCATTCACTGATAATATACCAGGCTGGCCAGAAGAGCTTCCTTTAAAAGATGAACAGCCAGGTGCACCATAACATCAAAAAATAATGGTGAAAATTTTTTTTCTAACTTATAAAGAATGAGCATAATATCCTTCTCAAACTTCTCGATTAAGCTAATCTTCAAATTTTGGCAACACAATTCTCGAAAAAATACTTCCAACTCAATCAATGCAGCTTGAACATCACCACTCAGATAGTCATGCATCATCATATAAAGCAAGCACTGCATCATCACATGGGAGTCATGACTTTTCATACTAGAGATATTATCGTCATTGTTGCCAAGACATCATGATATGTTTGAAGCATAGGCATTAAAAAACTTTATGATTTTGATCCATCCATAGAAACTCTTTTTTTCCTCGCCAAATAGTTAATAACATGCAGGTGGCATAAAAAAATTATCACCTCAACAAACTAAATGCAACTTGATGAATACATTAAATATAACATAAAAAGTATTAAAATTTATGTTATTTTATTTTTTTATTTATATTTGATATTTTTTATGATCTTTATAGAAATAATTAATTTTAAAATCTTAATCACAAACCAACTAGAAACATCCTTCAATAAATGCAGATGAAGTTCGAGTCTAAATTTAAGCTTGTCAAGAGCACGATATACGAAGATACATAATTACGAACATAAAAAAAAAAAAAGGAAAAAATTGTATATTAAAATAAGTAGTATATATATATTTTTAAAATTTTTTATAAAGAAGAGGACATATGAGCATTCAATGCGGTGGGACTCAGGTGACTTAAAGCTTGGTTTAAGGCTACGAGAGACTTGGTGCGGAGTGATTTTGTTGCTGGCGCTGGAATGGAGGAAATGGCATCATGCGGCTCTTTTGCGATACGAAGAATCAACGTGAAAATGGAACGTGAGAAAGCATGTGCGTGGCCTGGAGAACGGATCCCTGTAGCTGTACACGTAAAACATAACATGAAGTGTGGCTGGGCGTGACAGAAAGGAAAGGACGCGGGCGTTGAACATGGGCAGAGCCAGCGGACGTTCGAGATTTGAAAATAAATATTTTTTTAAAAATTTTTTTAGAAAAAATTTTTTGAGTTGTATGGCAATTTTTCTTCTTGCTTTATTTTTTATTCTCTTCATCTCATCCATTCAAGCCTTCTTATCACTACAATCTTAATTATCCATTCTTTTAGAATGCATCTTTTTATTAGTTCCATATCTAAAAATTAAAAAAAAAAATTTCCTCCTGATATCTATAAATAAAGGTCAGTACCACTATCTTAAGAATATAACTCTCCACACCATAGCTCTTGTAGGGATCTATATGATAGGTGGGAATACCTACCCATAAAATTTTTATCTATCTTGTTTTTACTTTTTTTCATCCTTCCAACATATAAGAAGGAGAGTTAGCCACGAAAAGATTGTCCAGGAGAAGTTTTTTGTGTTTTTATTTTCTTGTTTCAATTCCAAACCCTA
Source organism: Cocos nucifera (assembly GCA_006176705.1). Classification (NCBI taxonomy): domain Eukaryota; kingdom Viridiplantae; phylum Streptophyta; class Magnoliopsida; order Arecales; family Arecaceae; genus Cocos; species Cocos nucifera. Next base: position 188,767 of record QRFJ01001347.1, read on the forward strand.
TTAATGGTTTGGAAGTTAAAAATCTTCTTTTCATTTTAGAAATTTTTATCAGCAATAAAAATTAATTTTTTTCTCTTCAATTTTTATTTTCAACAAATAGTATAGTTTAAATTTCTGCAATTTAATTCTTATAATTTTTAATTTTTGCATATAGGATAGTTTAATTTTCATACTTATTTACTTTCTGCAAATCTTTAATTTCTACAATTTAAATTCCCTAAAATTTAATTTTAAATAATTTTAAAATTTTAATTTAAATTATATCTAGCTAAGCAATCCTTTGGAGTTTGTGATAAAGCTAAACCATGATTAGAAGCTCTTCTTAGGATTTCTCCTCGACTTCTATTTTTTTTAGAGTTCTTCCTTCAAGTATCTTGCCAAGCGACTTGATAGACTATCATTGGATTTCAATCCCTTTATAGTTCATGCTTGATTCGGTGCAAGAAGAATAATAGGAAGAAGGCCTATAATTTTATTAATTTATTTTCTCTTCTTTTTTATGGAAAACTTTGATGAATTATTGATGGGTCATAGTCCCTTCATAATCCATTCTTGGGTAACACAAGAGAAGTAATTACAAGGAGAGTTCTTTAATTAGGGTGAATGCTTGTCCATGCATTACACCTTAATCAAGGAACATTATAAGAAAAATCTTAAAAAGGCTTTCTAAGTCATTGATCTAGTGGATTCTAAAGCACTAGATCTTTAGATTATTATTTTCTAAAATTAATTTACCATTTAGTAGTAAGTATCAATCAATTTTTCAAAACTCTTTATTAAAGCTCGCTTGAGCAAAGATTTGAACATAATTTAAATACAATTACTTGTGGATTGATCTGTACTCGCTGGACGTGCTATTTTACACACCATGTGCTTACGGTTAATTTTAAGACACATCAAGTTTTTGGCACCATTATCAGAGAATTTGTGCATTTTAAATTATGTTCTAAATTCTTGTTCTTCGTGCTTTTAGTTTAATTTTAGTCTGACCTTTCTATTTTTTTTTTCTTTTTATCTTACTTTGTAGAAAATTGGTGAGTACTAAAAATCAGGCATATAATCTAACATTTTTCTTTTCTTTTAGCTTACTAATTTGATCTTAGTTTAATATTAATTTTTTTTTATTAAAACTTGTTTGTTCTTATTGGTTGTATATAAGTATATCTAAACTACTTTAAGGGCACAAATCTAAATAAGATAAGGTGGAGATCTCATCACCCTTCCTTAGTTCCCAAACAAATTTTCTCATTTGCATTCATCCTAACCTTAAATAAAATCAATTAGACGTCAACCCTAGGGACATCCGAGCTCATTAGATCAGGAAAACCTAAGAGTTGGATCGGGTTTAAGTTGGTTGGCTTGTCGGTGTCTAGGAAAGTAGTTTGTGGGATGACTGAGTCTAAAGAAAGGTGGTTTTTAATTGGTTCTATTTGCTTACCTGGCCAATCTAATTGGTGTCTAAGAAAGTAACGGGGGGACTCCCACCGATCTAACACTTACTTGGTCGATTCGGTTAGTCAATTTCGAACTTAGAGTGCTCGAAGGTAACCTTGGCAGTTAGGAGCTGTCTAGAATTAGGATAACCTAGGAGAGATAATTGCTTAATAAGTATTTAAAAAATCAAAAAAAAATCTTAACTAATTCTTCTTTCTCTTCTCTTTTCTTTTAAAAAAAAATTTAAAAAAATAATAAAAAATATAAAACAAAGTGAATTCTTTACTTTCTTCGTGGAGAAGAATTTTGGGTCGACTAATTAGAATTGACTCGATTCCTGCGTCAAGTCTTAAAGTCTCTAAAATGGAAGAAACCAATCAGCCCCAAATTCTTAAGAATTTATGTTACCCAGTTGTCCAACCTTCTTGCATCGGACTCCTCCAACCTACTATAAATAATTTTGAAATTAAACCCTAAATGATTAATATGCTTCCAAAGTTCTCTGGGATAGAGGATGCATATATATTCATTAGGGAATTTGAAAAGGTTTGTGCAACTATAAAGCTATAACAACTTTCTGAGGATGAGATCAAGCTAAGACTAATCAATTTACCCTTAAGGATAATGTCAAAAAATGGCTATACAGCATGTCGAATTAATCTATCATGATCTAGGAGGGCTTTGTAAGAGTGTTCTTTAAAAAATACTTCTTCCATCATAAGACAGCTAGAATTAGAAATGAAATAAACCAATTTTACCAACTAGCTGACAAGTCATTTTAAAAGTATTTTGACCATTTTAAGAACCTCTTGACCCAATGCCCACACCATGGAATAGAAATATGAAGGCTATGCCAAATAGTTTACAAGGGACTAGATTCAAATTCTAGAACTATGCTAGAATCCATGTGCCAAGGTTAATTTATGTATAAAGAATCCAATGAGGCCTGGTAATTTTTAGAAGACCTAGTCGAGAAGAGTCTACAATGGGAAACAACTAAAAAACCAGAAAGACCAACACCTTCAAGAAGTGGAATGTACCAAGTTCAAACTTTTCTAGATATAGAGGCTAAAATTGCAACCCTAACACGTAGGTTAAAGGCCTTAGAACTGCAAAGACCAGCCAATGTGAACTATGTGTTTGCACCCATGTACAGTGGGTGCAATGCACCAAATCATATCCTTAAAGGCTGTCCTCTCCTGATAAACCCAACAGAGAATGGGTGTGCACAGATAAATGCTGCATACCAGAAATCAATGAACAATCTTTATGCACCCACATATAATCCAGGATGGAGGAATCATCCAAACTTTTCATGATCACAGAACCCAAATGTAGGCAGTCTTAATTTCAACTAGCAAAACCCAAGGCCCAACCTTGTGTTAAACAACCTACTAGGCTTCAATAATCCTGAAAAGAAACTTAGTTCTTTAGAAAAAAGTCTAGAAGTCCTAGCCAAATTCAATGCTAACACCAATGCCACATTGAGTAATTTCATACAAACCACGGGCCAACTCTTAAATGCTAACACCCAGGCCATAGCCCATCTAGAAATGCAGGTAGGTCAGCTAGCCTCTATTATGAATGAGTGAGAATGAGATAGGCTGCCTAGCCAACCCGAGCCCAACCCGAGAAATTAAAATGGTCCACGATCCCAACATGAAAATCAAGTCAATCAAGTGAATGCCATTCATACATTAAGATAAAGAAAACAAGTAGATAATAAGATAGGTACATTTGACAATAGAGAGGACTCATCTGCTGAACAACTTTACGAACAACCTACCTTATGTTAGATATGTGTGCCCTAGAAGCCAGAATTGGCTAACACTTGTTATACACTTCTAAGGACAAAATTATAATTTTAACTATAAATAATAAAATGGATTATTTTCTATCACAATGTGTATTTAATGTCTGTGATACATCCCTTGAGTTAATGGCAATGATAATTCTTATTTTCAAGAGTTGAAAATTTAAGACATGAATTTTCATTATTAACTCATAAAATGCTCCTAACCATAGGATCATCATGAGGATGGTGACTGATCCGGAAGATTGTTATACAATCACTTTTTTATAGTAGATAAGTCTTGAGTCTATGGTGTAGAGACACTAGAGCGAGAGTACAGGTACTCGTTAGAGAATGAGGGCACTGAGCGTGACCACCTTGAGCAGTCATTAGAAAGTCTACCTTCTCATCGATGACTAGCTCGAAGCTATAGTGGTGTGTATGATTTTTTGATCTGAGGTGCATCGGTAGTTCACCTTGAGGGTATTATAGTTTGACTACACCATGACTCGATCTTCTAGCCATTCAGAATCTTGAGGTGTATGTTGGCTATAGCATGTTCATTATAGAAATTGGATGCACTAAGAGGAAATCTATCTACCTAAATAGATGAGGAGTAGCCCTATGATGATCACGAGAATCAAATCCATAAGCCCATGGCCATGGTAGAGTAAAATAATAGAAAGAGTTTCTATTAAGATTTTCACATTGGATTTGAATCGAACGATTAATTCATATGATGCATATTAGGATTTGACGAGTTCACCTTAACCCTAATTCAATCGGGGCTTAAGATAGAAGAACTTAATCATAAAGGTAACTACATTGAGAGGTTCATTTTCAGTTCAGATGGATTGCCACCATATACTGCTAGGTGTCATTCGTGGAATTTGAAAGCAATTAGAATGATTTGGATGATTGATCATTCTAGTTGCCTAAATCAGAAAAGTTTTGATCCATCGGAAGGTGTTTTGATGATGTCGATGATAGAGATCATCTCATTACCATATGGAATTGAACCTAATTGGGTCACACAAATAAGGGTTTGGATCTGGATTGAAGAGAAAATCCTGATTTTTTGGATCAGGTTCGTTCAGATCTGATCGGATCAAGAGATATATTTTAAATTTTTTTCTTTTTGATCCAAATCAGATTTGAAATATTTCAGATCTGATTTTTATTATTCTAATAATAAAAATAAAATCTAGATAAATTAAATCAAATTTAATTTACCTTGATGTAGGGTAATCCTATTATCCGTTGATGATCCTGTAAGCAGCGGAAGGTTCTGGATCTAGCCATGCAAGTGCCTAGCTTCTACCGGTATCCACTCAGGCTGGATCTAGAGATCTTCTTCTTCTCTATCATATCTCTAAAAATTAGATCTGAATCTAGTTTGGAGGATCTTCAAAATAACTTTCGAAGATCAGCAGTTGTCCTTTGCAGCAGCGCAGCCTTCTAGCTTTCTGTCGTCTTTCTCTCGCCTGGATCACACCAACTTAAATCCCAAACTACTTTGGGTGTGGAGAGGAGAGGGAGAAGATGAACTTGGCATGGAGGAGGAGGAGGAGAGAGGTAGCCTTGGGGCATGGGAATTGTGTTTTATTTTTTGAGTTGGGTGCAGGATCTTATTTATAGACTATGCGTGATCCAACTCATCTTCTTTCCAACCAATCACAACTCTTTATGAAATCAGATCTAAATCTGATTGGTAGAAATAGAGTCCCTTGGATTCCTCCTTAGATGGTGCCTAAGACCAGTCAAAGTTGGTTCTTAGGATGAGTCTAATCGAAATCCAAAAAGGAGATGGAGTCCCTATCCAACAGGGACTCCTGGGCACCTCCTGCTTGGGCGCACGCCACCCTTGGCATGCACCCTCCTCCTTGCCAGCTTCTGGTAGGAGGACAAGCCCCCACTAGCTCTTCAATAGGTGCATGACATGTGGACAGAAGTCAAAGTGTCAATGGTCAACATTTGACCAGTCAAAGATCAACTTTTGACCAAAGTCAAAGGACGAGAAATGGCAGGTGACCAAAAATGGTAGGTATTATCTTACAAAATAAGACAACCATTTTTTGATCTGGACAGGCTCTAGTCAGACCAAGTGAAGGCCTCTGATCGAGCACAAACTCCTTTGGCTCAGTCAGGACAACTATTTATGATAGTAAAAGAAGAACGTTAGGTTCAATCGAGTGCTAGCATGATTTTCTTGAACCTAATTGAATCTCATTCAGATCAATTGAACTGAATCAGTTCAATTGATGATCACCAGATTCAAACCCTTATTTGTGTGATCCCAGTTAGGTTCAGTTCTGTATGGTAATGGGATATGTCATGATCTCTATCATCGACATCATCGAAACTCCTTTCGATGGATCAGAACTCTTCTGATTCGAACAGCTAGAATGATCGATCATCTAAATCATTCTAATTGCTCCCAAAATCCACCAGTGACACCTAGCAGTATATGGTGGCAACCCATCAGAGCTGAATGCGAACCTCTTGGTGCAGCTACCTGTGTGATTAAGTTCTTCTATCTTGAGCCCCGATCAGATTAGGGTTAAGGTGAACTCGTCAAACCCTAGTTCTATCATATGATGTAATCATTCGATTCAAGTCCAATGTGAAAATCTAAATAGAAACTCTTTCTATTATTTCACTCTGCCATGGCCATGGGCTTCTGGACTTGATTCTCATGATCATCATAGGGCTGCTCCTCTACCACCGAGGTAGATAGATTCCATCTTGATGCAATCCAGTTCCTACAATGAACATGCTATAGCCAACATACACCTCAGGGTTCCGATATGGCTAGGAGACCGAGTTAATGGTGTAGTCAAACTATAACACCCTCAAGGTGAACTGCCGATGCATCTCAGGTCAAAGAACCAGACACACTACTGCAGCATCGAGTCAGTCATTGACGAGAAGGTAGACTTTCCTAATGACTACTCGAGGTGGTCACGCTCAGTGCCCTCATTCTCTAACGAGTACCTGTACTCTCGCTCCGGTGTCTCCACACCGTAGACTCAAGACTCATCTACTAAAGAGAAGCGATCGTACACCAACCTTTCCGGATCAATCACCATCCTCGTGATGATCCTATGGTCGGGAGCATTTTTATGAGTTAATAATGATTATTCATGTCTTAAATTTTCAACTCTTGAAAATATGAATTATCATTACCATTAACTCAAAGGATGTATCACAGACACTAAATACACATATGTGATAGAAAATAACCCATTTTATTGATTATAGTCAAAATTATAATTTTGCCCCTAGAAGTGTATTACAAGTGTCAGCCAATTCTGGCTTCTAGGCCACATATATCTAACAATCTCCCACTTGTCCTAAAGCCAATTGGCTACAAGTCTAAGTCCCATCTTCTCAAGGTGGGCTTCGATCTTCTGCGGTCCCAATGGCTTTGTAAGTGGGTCTGCCACATTATCTGTGGAGTCGACTCTCTTGATCTCGACGTAACCTCTTCTCGAGGTAATCGCGGATGAGGTGATATCGCCGCTCAATATGCTTGGAATTTCTGGTGAGACCTCGGCTCCTTAGCAAGGGCTATGGCGCCATTGTTGTCGCAGTGAAGAGGAATGGCATCTGATGGCATTACTCTGATTTCTACAGCAAACTTCTTGTACCAACATGCTTCCTTCGCAGTCTCTGATGCAGCGATATATTCCGCTTCCATGGTGGAATCTGCTATCATGGTTTGCTTGGAACTCTTCCAGCTGACAGCACCACCATTGCACACAAACAGACTCCCAGATGTCGACTTTCGATCATCTACATCGGACATGAAATCCGAGTCTGTGTATCCCTGAACTTGGAGTTCTCCATTACCAAAGACCAACATCATATCCTTAGTTCTTCTCAAGTACTTAAGGATACATTTCACAGAAGTCCAGTGTTCTTCACCTGGATTTGACTGATATCTGCTTGTGACACTCACAGCATGGGCTATATCAGGTCGTGTACATAGCATGGCATACATGAGGCTCCCTATTGCAGAAGCATAAGGGATCTTGCTCATGCATTTCTATTTCCTCAGGTGTGCTAGGGCACATCTTCTTGGAAAGATGAATACCATGTCTGAAGGGTATTAATCCCCTCTTAGAGTTTTCCATACTAAACCTCTTTAGTACTTCCTCTATGTACATCTTCTGTGAAAGTCCTAGCATCCTATTCGGTCTATCCCTATAGACCTTAATTTCCTAGAATAAAGGATGCTTCACCTAGGTCTTTCATGGAGAATTCCTTGGACAACCATATTTTGACTGATCGTCAACATGGGAATATCATTCCCAATAAGGAGGATGTCATCCACGTACAATACGAGGAAGACAACAGCGCTCCCACTGACCCTTTTTGAAGACACACATGGTTCCTCTTCATTTTTTGATGAAACCAAACTTTTTGATCACATCATTGAAACGAGTGTTCCAGCTCCGAGATGCTTGCTTAAGTCCATATATGGACCTTTGCAGCTTGCAAACCTTGTGATCAGTATCACTGGATGTGAAACCTAGCGGCTGTTCCATATAGATATCTTCCTCAAGATATCCATTTAGGAATGCCGTTTTCACGTCCATTTGCCATATTTCATAATCGAAATAGGCTGCAACGGCAAGCAATGTGCGGATGGATTTTAGCATAGCTACTGGGGAAAAAGGTATCCTGATAGTCAATGCCTTCGCGTTGACTATAACCTTTTGCCACTAGTCTAGCCTTGAATGTCTCCACATTCCCATCTGCACCAATCTTTCTCTTGAAGATCCATTTACACCCAATAGGTACTATACCTTCTGGTGGATCTACCAAGGTCCAGACTTGGTTTGAGTGCATCGAGTCAATTTCTGACTGCATTGCCTCTAAGCCATTTCTCGGAGTCGATATCTGATATCGCCTCGTTGTAGGTTTTGGGATCATCACCATGAGCACCATTACCTATGAGGAACATTTTCCTCTACTTCCTCTGAAATAATACCTAAGTATCTTTCAGGGGGATGGAAAACTCTTTCCGATCTACGAGGTGGAGGAGGTAGTGTTCTTATTGGCTCAACCTGATTTGGTTCCAATTGGTCCTTAGCTCATTGTACTTGTGAGACTTTCTCATCAAGCTTAATCTGCTTTCCAATGCCACTATCTTGAATAAACTATTTTTCAAGAAAGATGGCATGTCGACTCACAATCACATTGTGGTCTTCTGGAATGTAGAAATAGTATCCTAATGACTCTTTAGGATATCCTATGAATCGAGCTCTGAAAGGACCTAAACTCTAACTTGTCCGCTTGTTGTCTTTTGACATAAGCCGGACAACCCCAAATTCTGAGATGACTCAGACTTGGTTTCTTACCGTGCCATATCTCATACGGTGTGGTAGGAACGGTTTTAGAGGGAACCCTATTCAGTAGATAATTTGAAGTTAACAATGAATGTCCCCAAAGAAAATCAGGAGGTCTGTGAAGCTCATCATGGATCGAACCATATCCAATAGAGTCCGATTTCTCCATTCTGAAACCCATTGAGTTGAGGTGTTCCTGGTGGAGTCCATTGAGAGACTATGCCATTTTTCTTAAGATAGTCTAGGAATTTCCCGGCTAAGGTATTCACCTCCTCGATCTGATCGAAGAACCTTAATGGGTTTTCCAGTTTATTTTTCTACTTCATGTCTGAATTCTTTGAACTTTTCAAAAGCTTCAGACTTGTGTCTCATAAGATACACATACCCATACCTAGACAGATCATCGGTAAAGGTAATGAAGTAGACAAAATTGCCTCTAGCCGGCACATCAAATGGGCCGCACACATCAGTATGTACTAGGGCAAGGAGATCTGTGGCCCTTTCCCCATGTCCAACAAAAGGGAGTTTAGTCATTTTGCCTTGAAGACAAGATTCACAAGTTGGATATGACTCGAAAAGTCAATGGACTCAATAGCCCATTTTTCTTCCAATTTGTTGAATCCTATCTTCTGCTATATGACCTAATCTCAGGTGCCATAGATATCTATCATTTTGGACTATCCCTAGGTCGTTTGGCATTCACATTTTGCTCGATAGTTAGAAACAGGTACATCAATATGTAGCTGATAAAGACCATTAATAAGGAAACCATTTGCAATTTTATTTCTTTCATAAAGAATGTTACAATGGTCCTTAAAGAAGGTGAATCACATAACCTTCTAGTGCTAAGCATGAAACAGAAATCAAATTTTTGCTAGCTGCAGGCACATAATAACAGTCTTTTAAAACTAAGTCTAAACCAGATGGTAATCGAAGAGGGTATGTTCCCACGGCTACTGCAGCAACTCTTGCTCCATTACCGATGCGTAGGATCATGTCTCCATCCCTCAGCCTCCTGCTATCCTCAAGACCCTGCATAGAAGTGCACAGATGAGCACTAGAACCAGAGTCAAGCACCCAACTGGATGCAGAAGAAATCCGTAAGGTTAGACTCAATAACGAGCATACCTCCAGAAGGACCTTCCTTCTTGTTCTTCAGGGTGGCCAGGTAAGTAGGGCAGTTCTACTTCCAGTGGCCATCGCTGTTGCAATGGAAACACTTTTCCTTTGATAGTCGCTTTCATTCTTCGACTCTGCCTTCTTCTTCTTTGATCCTTCCACCTTCTTGCTTTTTCACAGACTTCTTTTTCTTTTCAAAAGACTTTCTTTTGGAAGAAGTCCATTCCATAGCAAGAACTGAGCCTTTAGAACCTTTCATAGAAAGCTCAGCGGTAATGACCAGCATATTCATTAATTCGGCCAAAAAATTTTGAAGTTTATGCATGTGGTAATTCATGATGAATTGCCCATATGCATCAGTCAAGGATTGCAGAATAATATCGTTCTGCAGATCCAAGTCTAACTTCACACCAAGCTTCTCAAGCTCTTCCATGTCCTTGATCATCATCAGACAGTGATCTTGGACTGACTGCCCATCACGCATCTTAGCCTTAAAAAGTCATTTCGTGACTTGATATTTGGCTGCGCGACTCTGTTCACCAAACATCTCCTGCAGGTGAGCCAACATTTGGCGAGCAGTCCCGATATCTTCATGTTGGCGCTGGAGCTCATCAGACATCGAGCCCAACATGTAATATCTGGCCTTATTATCTTCGTCTATCCATTTTTTTAGAGATGCTCTCTGTTCAGTGGATGGACGGACTGGTAAGGTGGGAGGGTCCTGGTCCAATACATGGGTTAACTTCTCAAAAACCAAAATGATTTTGTAGTTCCTGAGCCAATCTTTATAATTGGGTCCGATCAGTCTATGTGTGTCCAAGGATACGTGCCAATGGGTTGGACGCAGACATTTTCCTGTAGAGAGTCAAAGATTCTAGTTAGATACTGTAATTATTGACTTGACCAATTTATTTAAAAATTTTATTTTTAAACAAATTAGCTCCCACTATTTTCTCAGGATCCCTACACTCCCTCTGTAGAGATGCGAAAATCTCCATGATTAATGATTTCTAGTGGGTGGTGCGGTCTCACCAACTGACTCATCACCTCACCTAACAGTTATTGGTGATGGGTTAGCCAATGAGTGAACAACTCTTGTTCAATGATTCTCTAATCATGGTGCACCCAAACTTGGTCTCTAATTCATGAATCTCATCCGTATCCAGAATATTGATCCACTCCTTAGTTAAGTCAGACCCACCATTTGCACAGACTGGATTTCCTAATTGAGTCTCTCACCGTATCCAGAATATATTGAGCCCAACTCATCCTCCAGCCCATAGCATCCAATGCCTAATAGACATGGTTGCATCTTCTCCGGTGCAACTGAGCCACTGTATCCAGTCCGAGAACAATCAACCCTGGGAAGGGCCCGCACATCTACAATGGTGGAAGACCTCAGACTTAATCTTTTCTTAGGGAGAATTGATTCAGGTCTCATTAAACTAGACTTATCATTAGTCATAACAATTATGACTAACCTAGTGGCATGGGTTAGCTCGGATTATTGACCACCTCAGATCAGAACTGTGTCGAACAGATATGGCCAGGTAAGTGAGACCAGGTGGAAGGAATATGCCATTAACTCGTACAAGAATGCATTCAGATCGAGTAGCTTCTCAATTAAAAACCAGTCGGTCGTATGTGCCAAACTTACCTTAGACACCAAATTGTTGAGTCAGAACCAATTGGGTTAGCCTACAATCCAGACTCTAACCTCTGAGCCTAATTAGGTCTTGCTTGATCGTGACTCGATCTTGACCCAGACTTAATCCTATTAGGCTGGTCAATTTAAGCATTGTTGATCCCATCTAACCAACTCTTGATTCGGTTTGATCAACCGCTTAGACCTAATTGAGCTACCCAAGTCCCGAACCCAGTATTATGAATATGTCTTAGATCTAAAATTCTCAATTTTAGACCTAATTAATATTTCCATAATCTTAATTCTTAATTAAGTAGGGTTCATAAACAAAATATGCACAATAAATCCTAGGGTTTCAGGATCTAGGATTTTGCAGAAAGTAAGTTTTGGGTTTCTGATTAAGGACGAACACGCACAGCACCCCTACACGTCATAAGAACACCCCATCGAATGGGAAGAGAGGAGGCCTTTAAATCCTTCTTCGTTCTTATGACCGGACGGCCAAGAGGAACGCCTTAATCAGGAACATGTAATACTACAAAATAGTTTTAGATCTATATCATATATCTCATATACAAATTAGATCTAATCATGGCATATTTTGCATACATCTCATGTATCGAATCATGCATATTTTCAGATCTAAATTATCTCATAATAATCTAAAAAATTAGATTTAAATTGATCTTAATCAAAATAAACTTCTAATCTAGATAACTTATGTAGAACTATTCTACAACTAGTCTAGTCATGCATCAATCATATCTCATATGATATTTAAAATTAAATAATTTTTATTTGCTATTTTTTAGATATGTTATTATAACACTTATAATATCAAAAAATAGTAAATAAATAGATCTAAAATATGATTTAATCAAATTAAATCAAAACATGCAAGACTATTCTATAGAACTATTCTATTTTAGAACTAGTCATGCATATTTTCTAATCTTAGATCCAAATCATTTAATTTTAATTTTTTTGATTTTAGATCTGATCACATCTCATGTGACATCTGAAATCACTTATTTTTTTAATTAAAATAAATTTAAAATCAGATCTAAACACTTTAGAACCTTGGCTCTGATACCAGTTGAAGGAAAAATTCCTGATTTTTTGGTCCAGGTTCGTTCAGATCTGATCGGATCAAGAGATATATTTCAAAAATTTTTTTCTTTAATCTAAATTAGATCTTGATATGTTTCAAATCTAATTCTTATTATTCTTAATAAATAAAAATAAAATCTAGATAAATTAAATTTAATTTAATTTACCTTGATGTA
>QRFJ01001347.1:201421-249594 GCA_006176705.1 Cocos nucifera
CAATGATCAACCATTTGACCAATCAAGTTAACTTATTGACCCAAAATCAAGGACAAGAAATATGACAAGGTAACCCCAAAAATGGTAGGTTAAGGTTTATTTACAAAATAAGACAGATCTTTTCTTTGATCTGACCAAAGCTCATAGTCAGACCAAGTAAAAGGCCTCGCCTGCTCTGATCAGCATAATAACTCCTTTGGCTATCAGGATACCTATTTATGATAGTAAAAGAAGAACATTTAGTTCAATCGTGCTAACATATTTCTTGAACCTAAATTGAATCTCATTCAGGATCAAATGAATTAAATCAGTTTAATTGATGATCATCAGATTCAAACTCTATTTGTGTGAACCCGTTAGGTTCAGTTTCTATATGGTAATGAATATGTCATGATCTCTATCATCGACATCATCAAACTTCTTTCGATGGCATCAGAACTCTTCTGATCGACAGCTGAATGTTCGATATCTTAAAAATCATTCTAATTGCTCCCAAAATCCATCAGTGACATCTAACAAGCATATGGTCGGAATCCATCAAGCTGAAGCCAAACCTCTTGTGCAGCTACCTGTGTGATAAGTTCTTCTATTCTTGAGCTCCGATCAGATTAGGGTTAAGGTGAACTCATCAAAACCCTGTCTGTCATATGAACGATAATCATTATCGATTTCAAGTATTGAATGTGAAAATCTTTAAATAGGAAACTCTTTCTATTATTTTCACTCTGCCATGCCATGGCTTCTGGACTTGATTGCTCATATCATCATAGGGCTGCTCCTCTACCACCGAGGGTAGATAGATTCCATCTTGATTGCAATCCTAGTTCCTATAATGAACATGCTATGCTAACAACACCTTATGATTTCGAAATGCTAGAGCAACTGAGTTATGGGTTGTCAACTATAACATCCTCAAGGTAAACTAGCGATGCACCTCAGGTCAAAGAACCAAGATACACCACTACAGGCATCAAGTCAGTCATTGATGAGAAGGTAGACGTTTCTAATTGACTACTCGACTGTGTCAACGCTCAGTGCCCTCATCTCTAATGAGTATCTATACTCTCGCTCTGGTGTCTCCTATCGTGAGACTCAAGACTCATTTTACTAAAGAGAAGAGCAATTGTTCACCAACCTTCTAGACAATCACCATCCTCATGATGATCCAATGTGTCGGAGCTTTCATGAGTTACATAATGATTATTCATGTCTTAAATTTTTCAACCTCTTGAAAATGAGATTATCTTACCGATTACTCAAAGGATGTATCACAGACACTAATACACTTAGTAGATGAAATACCCATTTATTATTTTTAGTCAAAAATTATAGTTTTGCCCCTAAAGTGTATTACAAGTATCAGATCAATTCTGGACTTCTAGGGACATATGTCTACATGATATCATCAATTGGACTAATTCAGTTCAATGATTTAATTAGATTAAATTTAGGTTCAAGAAAATCATGCTAGCACACGATTGAGCCTAATTTTCTCCTTCAACAATCATCAAATATTGTCCAACTGAGTCAAATGAAGGGAAATCCAGATTTTACGGTCCAGGTTCGTTTATCTATCAGATCAAAGAGATATTTTCAAAAATTTTCTCTTGAGTTCTCAAATCAGATCCTTGATATAATCATATCTGATTTTATTATTCTTAATAAAATAAAATTATAAGATAAATTAAATTAAATTTAATTTACTGATCTGGTAATCTATTACCTGTTAGATGACTCTGATTTTTGCGAGCGGAAGTTTGGATCTCAGCCACGCAAGCGCCATGGCCTCTACCGGTAATCAACACTCGGTTGGATATGGAGATCCTCTTCTTCTTCTATAACCGTCTTCAATAAGAGTTAGGGATCTAAAACTCTTCTGGAGAGATCTGACTTCTTTTAAGAGAGTCGTCCTTTTTGCAGCAGGCAGCCTCTTTGTTTGATGTTCTTCCTTGATCTGAATCGCACAACCAAAGTCCAAAATACCTTTTGGACAGTGGGAGCAAGGGAAGAAGAGGACTATGGCATGGAGAGGGGGAGAGGCAGCTTGGGGTCGTGAGAACGTTCTCTATTCTCATTGATTGCATTACGAATCTGAGTTTGGTAGGTCTTATTTATAGACTAGCTGTGATCCAACTCTCTTTCTCCAACCAATACAAACCTTATTGTGAAATCAGATCTAATATCTGAATTGGTTGAAATAGAGACCCTGGCATTCCTCCTAGAGGGGCCTAAGAACAGATCAAAAGTTGGTTTCTTAAAGAATCTATTTGGAAATCCAAAAAGGAGATGGGGTCCTTGTTCCAACACCAGCGCTCATTAGGTGTCTACACTAGGGGAGCTTAAGCCACCCTTGCTCCTTTCTTGCCAGGTTCTGGCAAGGGAAGGCCCCACCAGCTCTAATATGTGACATGATGAATGGTTCAAAAGTAAAGTGTCAATGGTCATGTTTTGACCAGATCAAAGGTAGATTTTTTGACCAAGTACAAGGAACAAGAATGGCAGGTGAAAATGCAGATATCGTCTTACAAATCAGACAACCTTTCTGACTTGGACACTCTGGTCTAGACATTGAAGCCTCATTTTGAGCACAAATCTTTGGCTTCAGATCAGGACAACTGTATTATGATATAAAAAAGAAGTTAGGTTCAATTCGGTGCTAGCACGATTTTCCTTGAACTAATTGAAATCTCTATTCAGATCAAGTTTGAACTAGATCAGATTCATGATGATTCACCATATTCAACAACCTTGTTGTGTGACCCAGTTAGATTCAGTTCTGTATGGTAAATGGAATATGTCTTGATCTCATCATCAACATCATCGAAATCCTGTCGATGGATCAGACTCCTTTCTGATTCAACCAGCTAGAATGATCGTCATTAAATCATTCTATTGCTTTCCCAAAAATCCACCAGTGACACTAGCAGTATATGTGGCAAACCATCAGAGCTAATCGACTCTTGGTGCAAGCTACCTGTGTGTGATTCAAGTTCTTCTATCTTGGCCCCGATCAGATTAGGTGTTAAGTGACTCCTCATCAACCCTGAGTCTCTGTCATATGATGATAATCATTCGATTCGAGTCCAATGTGAAAACGCTAATAGAACTCTTTCATTATTTCACTCTCCATAGGCCATGGGTTTTAGACTTGATTTCTCATGATCATATAGGGCTACTCCTCTACCACCGGGTAGATTAGATTCCATCTTGACTGCAACTCCAGTTCCTACAATGAACATGTCATAGCCAACATACACCTCAGATTCCATAGGCTATCGGAGATCGAGTAATGGTGTAGTCAAACTAAACACCCTCAAGGTGAACTGCGATGACCTCAGGTCAAAGTTAAAAGACACACTACGCCAGCATCGAGTCAGTCATTGAGAGAATGTAGACTCCTAATGACTTAACTCGAGGTGGTCACGCTCAGTGCCCTCAATTCTTCTAACTGAGTACCTATACTCTTCGCTCTGGTGTCTCACACCGTAGACCAAGCTCCATCTATAAACTAGAACGTGATTGTACACCAACTTTCGGATCAATCACATTCATCCTCGTTGATGATCCTGATGGTCAGGGAGCAATTTTATGAGGTAATAAATGATTATTTCATTCTTTAAATTTTATACTCTTAGAAAATATGAATTATATTACGATTACTCAAAGAGATCAAGACATACAAATTACACTAGTTATAGAAAAAACCCATTTCATTAGGTATTATAGTCAAAATATAATTTTTGCCCCTAGAAGTGTATTACAAGTGTAGCTCAATTCTGCACTTCGTAGGGCACATATATCTAACATCTCCTCACTTATCCTAAAGCTTCAATTGGCTACAACTCTAAGTCCCATTTCCTCAAGGTGGGTTCGATCTTCTGTTGGCCTAACGGCTTTGTAAGTGGGTCTGCACGATTATTTGCGGAGTGACTTCTCATTGACCTAACGTAACTCCTTCTCAGGTAATCCGCGGATGAGTGTATGCCCGCTCAATGTGCTTGGATTCTGTGAACCCGAGCTCCTTAGCAAGGCTATGTGCACCATTGTTGTCGCAGTCTAAGAGGAATGGCATCTGATGGCATTACTCCGATTCTGCAGCAACTTCTTTACCAGAAGCTCCTTTGCAGCTCTATGGATGCAGCTTATAATTCTGTTCCTGGTGAATCTGCTATCCACTTTTGCTTGGAACTCTTCCAACTGATAGCTCCACCAGTTGGCACATAAACATGATCCCAGGATGTCGACCTCGATCTCTTATCGGACATGAAGTCCGAGTTCTTTGTATCCCGGACCAGGAGTTCTCCGGTTACCGAAGGACCCAGCATGAATATCCTTAGTTCGTTCTCAAGTACATAAGGATACATTTACAGAAGTCCAGTTCTTCCACCTGGATTTGACTGTATTACATTGTGACACTCACAGCATGGCTATACAGTGTCGTGTACAGGCATGGCATACATGAGGCTCCTTATTGCAGAAGATAAGGATCATGCTCATGGCATTCTATTTCCTCAGGTGTGCTGTGGTCACATCTTCTTGGGAAAAGATGAATACCATGTCTGAAGGATATTAATCCCCTCTTAGAGTTTTTCCATTACTAAACCTCTTAGTACTTTCTCTACGTACTCTTCTGTGAAAGTCCTAGCATCCATTCGGTCTATCCTATAGACCTACATTTCTAGAATAAAGCTAATGCTTCACCGAGGTCTTTCTGGAGAAATTCCTTGGGACACCAATCCATTTGACTGTCGTTCAACATGGGAATCCATCAT
Organism: Cocos nucifera; assembly: GCA_006176705.1. Classification (NCBI taxonomy): domain Eukaryota; kingdom Viridiplantae; phylum Streptophyta; class Magnoliopsida; order Arecales; family Arecaceae; genus Cocos; species Cocos nucifera. Next base: position 206,194 of record QRFJ01001347.1, read on the forward strand.
TCCAATAAGGAGGATATGTCATCCACGTACAATACGAGAAGACCAGAGCTCCACTGCCTTCTTTGAAGACACAATGGTCCTCTTGTTTTTTGATAACTAAACGATTTTTTGAATAACATCATTGAAACGACGTGTTCCAGCTCGCAGAGATGCTCTGCTTAAGTCCATATATGGACCTGGTTGCAGGCTTGCAAACCTTAATATCAGTAATCACTGGAGTGGAACCTAGGGCTGTTCCATATAGATAACTTCCTCCTCAAGATATCCATCTTATAGAACCCGTTTTCACGTCTATTTGCACCATATTTCATAATCGAAATAGGCTGCAAAGCAAAGCAAATGTGCGATGGATTATTAGTTCATAGCAACTGGAAAAGGTATCCTGAATAAGTCTCAAATGCCTTACGTTGACTATAACCTTTTGCCACTTATCTAGCCTGAATGTCTCCAACATTTTCATCCTGCAACCAATCTTTCTCTGAGAGGTCCAATTTACACCCAGAGGTTACTATACTTCTGGTTGATCATCCAAGGTCCAGACTTGGTTTGAGTGCCATCGAGTCAATTCTCTGACCCATTGCATTAAGCCATTCTTCGTAAGTCGACTATTTGACTATCGCCTCGTTTGTAGGATTTTGGGATCATCTCCATGAGCACCATTACCTACGAGGAACATTATTCTCTACTTCCTCTGAAACTAATACCTAGTATCTTTCAGGGGATGAAAACTCTTTCCGATCTAACGAGGTGGAGACGAGTAGTGTTCTTATTGGCCTCAACCCTGATTTGTTTCCACATTGGTCCTATAGGCTCGTGTCTGCTGTGAGACTTCTTCCAAGTTCGCAATTCTGCTTTCACAATCAACGCACTATCCTTTAATAAAAACTATTTTTCAAGAAAGATATGGCCAATGTCGAACTCACAATCACATTATGGGTCTTTCTGAATGTGACAATGATATCACTAAATGACTCTTAGGATATCTATTGATACGGGGCTTCTGGGGAGGGGGGGAAGATCCTAATACTCTAACTGTCCCTTGTTGTTCTTTTGACATGAAGCCGGATAACCAAATTCTAAGATGGAGCTCAAGACTTGATATCTTACCGTGCCATACTCTCATACGTGTGGTAGGAACGTTTTAGAGGGAACCTGTTCGATAATTGAAGTATAACAATGAAGTGTCCCCAGAAAATAGGGAGGTTCTATGAACGCTATCATGTGTACGAAACCATATCTCATATAGAGTCCGATTTCTCCATTCTAAAATCCCCGTATGAGTTTGAGTGTGTTCCTGATGGATGTCCAGTGAGAGACTATGCAATTCTTGTTAGATAGTTGAGGAATCTTCCTGCTAAGGTATTCACCTCCTCGATCTGATCGAAGAACCTTAATGGGTTTTCTGTTTGTTTTTCTACTTCATGTCTGAATTCTTTGAACTTTTCAAAGGCTTCAGACTTGTGTCTCATAAGATACACATACCCATACCTAGACAGATCATTGGTAAAGGTAATGAAGTAGACAAAATTGCCTCTAGCCGGCACATCAAATGGGCCGCACACATCAGTATGTACTAGGGCAAGGAGATCTGTGGCCCTCTCCCCATGTCCAACAAAAGGGAGTTTGGTCATTTTGCCTTGAAGACAGGATTCACAAGTTGGATATGACTCAGAAGTCAATGGACTCAATAGCCCATTTTTCTCCAATTTGTTGATCCTATCTTCTGCTATATGACCTAATCTCAAGTGCCATAGATATCTATCATTTGGACTATCCCTAGGTCGTTTGGCATTCACATTTTGCTCGATAGTTAGAACAGGTACATCAATATGTAGCTGATAAAGACCATTAATAAGGAAAACCATTTGCAATTTTATTTCTTTCATAAAGAATGTTACAATGGTCCTTAAAGAAGGTGATCACATAACCTTCTTGTGCTAAGCATGAAACAGAAATCAAATTCCTGCTGGCTGCAGGCACAAAATAACAGTCTTGTAAAACTAAGTCTAAACCAGATGGTAATCGAAGAGGGTATGTTCCCATGGCTACTGCAGCAACTCTTGCTCCATTACCAATGCGTAGGATCATGTCTCCATCCCTCAGCCTCCTGCTATCCTCAAGACCCTGCATAGAAGTGCACAGATGAGCACTAGAACCAGAGTCAAGCACCCAACTGGATGCAGAAGAAACCGTAAGGTTAGACTTAATAACGAGCATACCTCCAGAAGGACCTTCCTTCTTGTTCTTCAGGGTGGCCAGGTAAGTAGGGCAGTTCCGCTTCCAATGGCCGTCGCTATTGCAATGGAAACACTTTCCTTTGACATCGGCCTTCTTCTTCGGCTCTGCCTTCTTCTTCTTTGATCCTTCCACCTTTTGCTTTTTCACAGACTTCTTTTTCTTTCCATAAGACTTTCTTTTGGAAGAAGTTCGTTCCATAGCAAGAACTGAGCCTTTAGAACCTTTCATAGAAAGCTCAGCGGTAACCAGCATATTCATTAACTCGGCCAAGGAATTCTGAAGTTTATGCATGTGGTAATTCATGATGAATTGCCCATATGCATCAGTCAAGGATTGCAGAATGATATCATTCTGCAGGTCCAAGTCCAACTTCACACCGAGCTTCTCAAGCTCTTCCATGTCCTTGATCATTGTCAGACAGTGATCTTGGACTGACTGCCCATCACGCATCTTAGCCTTAAAAAGTCGTTTCGTGACTTGATATTTGGCTGCGCGACTCTGTTCACCAAACATCTCCTGCAGGTGAGCCAACATTTGGCGAGCAGTCCCGATATCCTCATGTTGGCGCTGGAGCTCATCAGACATCGAGCCCAACATGTAATATCTAGCCTTATTATCTTCGTCAATCCATTTTTTCAGAGACGCTCTCTGTTCAACAGATGGACGGGCTGGTAATGTGGGAGGGTCCTGGTCCAAAATATGGGTTAACTTCTTGGAACCCAAAATAATTTTGTAGTTCCTGAGCCAATCTTTATAATTGGGTCCGGTCAGTCTATGTGTGTCCAGGATACGTGCCAATGGGTTGGACGCAGACATATTTCCTGTAGAGAGTCAAAGATTCTAGTTAGATATTGTAATTTTGACTTAACCAATTTGTTTAGGATTTTATTTTTAAACAAATTAGCTTCCACTATTTTCGCGGATCCCTACACTCCCTCTGTAGAGATGCAAAAATCTCCACGATTAATGATTTCTAGTGGGTGGTGCGGTCTCACCAATTGACTCATCACCTCACCTAACAGTTATTGGTGATGGGTTAGCCAATGAGTGAACAACTCTTGTTCAATGATTCTCTAATCATGGTGCACCCGAACTTGGTCTCTAATTCATGAATCTCACCGTATCCAGAATATTGATCCACTCCTTAGTTAAGTCAGACCCACCATTTGCATAGACTGGGTTCCTAATTGAGTCTCTCACCGTATCCAAAATATTGAGCTCAACTCATCCTCCAGCCCATAGCATCCAATGCCTAATAGACATGGTTGCGTCTTTTCGGTGCAACTGAGCCACTGTATCCAGCCGAGAACAATCAACCCCGAAAAGGGCCCGCACATCTACAATGGTGGAAGACCTCAGACTTAATCTTTTCTTAGGGAGAATTGATTCAGGTCTCATTAAACTAGACTTGGCTTAGTCATAACAATTATGACTAACCTAGTGGCATGGGTTAGCTCGGATTATTGACCACCTCAGATCAGAACTGTGTCATAACAATGGTGGAAGAGTTCCAAGCAAACTGTGATAGCAGATTCCACCATGGAAGCAGAATATATAGCTGCATCAGAGGCTGCAAAGGAAGCGTTCTGGTACAAGAAGTTTGCTGCAGAAATTGGAGTAATGCCATCAGATGCCATTCCTCTTTACTGCGACAACAATGGTGCCATAGCCCTTGCTAAGGAGCCGAGGTCTCACCAGAAGTCCAAGCACATTGAGCGGCGATATCATCTCATCCGCGATTACCTTGAGAAAGGTTACGTTGAGGTCAAGAGAGTCAACTCCGCAGATAATGTGGCAGACCCACTTACAAAGCCGTTGGGCCAACAGAAGATCGAAGCCCACCTTGAGAAGATGGGACTTAGACTTGTAGCCAATTGGCTTTAGGACAAGTGGGAGATTGTTAGATATATGTGCCCTAGAAGCCAGAATTGGCTGACACTTGTAATACACTTCTAGGGGCAAAATTATAATTTTGACTATAATTAATGAAATGGGTTATTTTCTATCACATGTGTATTTAGTGTCTGTGATACATCCTTTGAGTTAATGGTAATGATAATTCATATTTTCAAGAGTTGAAAATTTAAGACATGAATAATCATTATTAACTCATAAATTGCTCCCGACCATAGGATCATCACGAGGATGGTGATTGATCCGGAAGGTTGGTGTACAATCGCTTCTCTTTAGTAGATGAGTCTTGAGTCTACGGTGTGGAGACACCGGAGCGAGAGTACAGGTACTCGTTAGAGAACGAGGGCACTGAGCGTGACCACCTCGAGTAGTCATTAGGGAAGTCTACCTTCTCGTCAATGACTGACTCGATGCTGCAGTAGTGTGTCTGGTTCTTTGACCTGAGATGCATCGGCAGTTCACCTTGAGGGTGTTATAGTTTGACTACACCATTACTCGGTCTCCTAGCCATATGGAACCCTGAGGTGTATGTTGGCTATGACATGTTCATTGTAGGAACTGGATTGCATCAAGATGGAATCTATCTACCTCGGTGGTAGAGGAGCAGCCCTATGATAATCATGAGAATCAAGTCCAGAAGCCCATGGCCATGGCAGAGTGAAATAATAGAAAGAGTTTCTATTTAGATTTTCACATTGGACTCGAATCGAATGATTACATCATATGACAGAGACTAGGGTTTGACGAGTTCACCTTAACCCTAATCTGATCGGGGCTCAAGATAGAAGAACTTAATCACACAGGTAGCTGCACCAAGAGGTTCGCATTCAGCTCTGATGGGTTGCCACCATATACTGCTAGGTGTCACTGGTGGATTTTGGGAGCAATTAGAATGATTTAGATGATCGATCATTCTAGCTGTTCGAATCAGAAGAGTTCTGATCCATCGAAAGGAGTTTCGATGATGTCTATGATAGAGATCATGACATATCCCATTACCATACAGAACTGAACCTAACTGGGTCACACAAACAAGGGTTTGAATCTGGTGATCATCAATTGAACTGATCTAGTTCAATTGATCTGAATGAGATTCAATTAGGTTCAAGGAAATCGTGCTAGCACTCGATTGAACCTAACGTTCTTCTTTTACTATCATAAATAAGTTGTCCTGACTGAGCCAAAGGAGTTTGTGCTCAATCAGAGGCCTTCATATGGTCTGACTGGAGGTTGTCCAAGTCAGAAAGGTTGTCTTATTTTGTAAGACATTACCTGCCATTTTTGGTCACCTGCCATTTCTTGTTCTTTGACTTTGGTCAAAAGTCTACCTTTGACTGGTCAAACGTTGACCATTGACACCTTTGACTTTTGACCACATGTCATGCACCTATTGGAGAGCTGGTGGGGGCCTGTCCCCCTGCCAGAACCTGGCAAGGAGAAGGGCGCACGCCAAGGGTGGCGTGAGCCCAAGTAGGAGGCGCCTAGGAGTCCTTGTTGGACAAGGACTCCATCTCCTTTTTGGATTCCAATTAGAGTTCTTCTAAGAATCCAACTTTGACTGGTCTTAGGCGCCCTCTAAGGAGGAATCCAGGGGTCTCTATTCCACCAATCAGATTTAGATCTGATTTCACAAAGGGTTGTGATTGGTTGGGAGGAAGAGGAGTTGGATCACGCTTAGTCTATAAATAAGACCCTGCGCCCAACTCAGATTCTAATGCAATTCAATTGAGAAACCCCACGCCCCAAGGCTGCCTCTCCCCTCCTCCATGCCATAGCTTCTTCTCCCCTTGCTCTCCACGTCCAAAAGGTATTTTTGGACTTTGGTTGGTGCGATTCAGATCAAGGAAAGGCGATCAAAAGCAAGAAGGCTGCGCTGCTGCAAAAGGACGACTGCAGATCTTCAAAAGAGTTTTGAAGATCCTCCAGATCTGATTTTTGGAGGCTTGATAGAGAAGAAGAGGATCTCCATATCCAACCCGAGTGGATACCGGTAGAGGCCATGCGCTTGCGTGGCTAGATCCAGAACCTTCCGCTGCAATCAGGATCATCTCCAGGGTAATAGGATTACCCAAATTAGGTAAATTAAATTTGATTTAATTTATCTTATTTTATTTTATTTATTAAAATAATAAGAATCAGATCTAAAATATATCAAGATCTGATTGAATCAAGAGAAAATTTTTGAAATATATCTCTTGATCTAATCAGATCTGGACGAACCTGGACCGTAAAATCAGGATTTTCCTTCAGTTGGTTCTTAGAAGAACTCTAATTAGAATCCAAAAAGGAGATGGAGTCCTTGTCCAACAAGGACTCCTAGGCGCCTCCAACTTGGGCACACACCTAGGGTGGCGTGCACCCTTCTCCTTGCTAGGTTCTGGCAGGGGGACAGGCCCCCACCAGTTCTCCAATAGGTGCATGACATGTGGTCAAAAGTCAAAGTGTCAATGGTCAACGTTTGACCAGTCAAAGGTAGACTTTTGACCAAAGTCAAAGAACAAGAAATGGCAGATGACCAAAAATGGCAGGTAGTGTCTTACAAATAAGACAACCTTTTCTGACTTGGACAACCACCTGTCAGACCATATGAAGGCCTCTGTTTGAGCACAAACTCCTTTGGCTCAGACAGGACAACTTATTTATGATAGCAAAAGAAGAACGTTAGGTTCAATCGAGTGCTAGCACGATTTCTTTGAACCTAATTGAATCTCATTCAGATCAATTGAACTAGATCAGTTCAATTGATGATCACCAGATTCAAACCCTTGTTTGTGTGACCCAGTTAGGTTCAGTTCTGTATGGTAATGGGATATGTCATGATCTCTATCATCGACATCATCGAAACTCCTTTCGATGGATCAGAACTCTTCTGATTCGAACAGCTAGAATGATCGATCATCTAAATCATTCTAATTGCTCCCAAAATCCACCAGTGACACCTAGCAGTATATGGTGGCAACCCATCAGAGCTGAATGCGAACCTCTTGGTGCAGCTACCTATGTGATTCAGTTCTTCTATCTTGAGCCCCGATCAGATTAGGGTTTAGGTGAACTCGTCAAAACCCTAGTCTCTGTCATATGATGTAATCATTCGATTCGAGTCCAATGTGAAAATCTAAATAGAAACTCTTTCTATTATTTCACTCTACCATGGCCATGGATTTCTGGACTTGATTCTCATGATCATCATAGGGCTACTCCTCTACCACCGAGGTAGATAGATTCCATCTTGATGCAATCCAGTTCCTACAATGAACATGTCATAGCCAACATACACCTCAGAGTTCCATATGGCTAGGAGACCGAGTAATGGTGTAGTCAAACTATAACACCCTCAAGGTGAACTGTCGATGCACCTCAGGTCAAAGAACCAGACACACTACTACAGCATCGAGTCAGTCATTGACGAGAAGGTAGACTCCCTAATGACTACTCGAGGTGGTCACGCTCAGTGCCCTCGTTCTCTAACGAGTATCTGTACTCTCGCTCCGGTGTCTCCACACCATAGACTCAAGACTCATCTACTAAAGAGAAGCGATTGTACACCAACCTTTCGGATCAATCACCATCCTCGTGATGATCCTATGGTCAGGAGCAATTTATGAGTTAATAATGATTATTCATGTCTTAAATTTTCAACTCTTGAAAATATAAATTATCATTACCATTAACTCAAAGGATGTATCACAGATACTAAATAGACATATGTGATAGAAAATAACCCATTTATTGATTTTAGTCAAAATTATAATTTTGCCCCTAGAAGTGTATTACAAGTGTCAGCCAATTCTGGCTTCTAGGGCACATATATCTAACATCAAATATATTTGGACTAACTTGGGTACTTTTATTTGATTTGACTGAAGCTTGTTCAGGTTAGAAAAGGATTGTCTTAATTTATGAGATAAATTTAAGACAACACCTGCCATTTTTCGTCACCTGCTAATTCTTATTTTTTGACTTTGGTCAAATGTTGACCTTTGATACTTAGACATCTGCCCATGTGTCGTGCACCCATAGGAGAGAAGATGGAGGTTTGTCCCCTTGCTAGAAAGAGGAAAGGAGGGGGTGCATGCCTAGGGAGGCATACATCCAAGGATAATGATGCTTGGAGTCCCATACAGTTGGGACTCCAGGTTGCATCATAGTATCAAACAAGGTGGCGCCAAAGACTCTACCTTGATCAATCTTGGCACCACCTAAGGATGTTTGAGAGGGTCTCTCATCTGATTGGATCAAATGATATCATCCCACCAATCAGATTTAGATCTGATTGCACATAGAGACATGATTGGTTGGAATGATGTGGCACTGCATGGCGCAGCAGGGTCTATATAAACCCTAGCTATGCCAAGGTTTGAGAGAGTTCTCTCCTTGCCCATGCCACATATCCTTCTCTCCTCTCCTCCATGCCTACCTCTGATCCTCTCTCTCCTCTCCATGCCCAAGAGGCCTTGGGCTCAAGTTTGGTGTGATCCAAACAAGAGAAAGGCGACAAGAAAGGAAGAAGGCAGCACTGCTGCAAGAGACGACATCGGATCTTCAAAAATTATTTTGAAGATCTTCAAGATTAGATCCAAATTTGATCTTTAGAGAAAAGATTAAGAAGGAGAAAATCTTCCAGATCCTAACCCAAGTGGATACCGGTAGAGGCCAGGCGCTTGCATGGCTTGCATCCAGAACCTTCCGCTGCAATCAGCAGGATCATCTATAGGGTAATAAGGATTACCCAAAAATAAGATATAAATTTAATTTAATTTAATTTAATTTTATTTTATTCTTTTAAATAATAAGATTTAAAAAGTATCAAATCTAATTTAGATCTAAGAGAAAATTTTTTAAAATATATCTCTTGATCTAATCAGATCTGAATAAATCCTGGATCCGAAAAATCAGGATTTTTCCTTCTAACTGGTATCAGAGCCATGGTTCCCATAAATTAATTTAGATCTGATTTTAATTTTATTTTTTAGAATCTAATAATTAGATAATTTTAGATGTCACATGAGATGTGATCAGATCTAAAATTAAAAAAAATTAAAAATTAAATGATTTAGGATCTAAGAACATGAAGATATGCATGACTAGTTCTAGAATAGAATAGTTCTATAGAATAGTTTTGCATGTCATTGATTTAATCTGATTAAATCATAATTTTTAGATCTATCTTATTTACTATTTTTGATTATTATAAGTGTTATAATAACATCTGAAAAATAGTAAAATAAAATTATTTAATTTTAAATATCATATGAGATATGATGAATGCATGTTTAGACTAGTTGTAGAATAGTTCTACATAATTATCTAGATTAGAATTTATTTTGATTAGAATCAATTTAAATCTAATTTTTTAGATTATTATGAGATAATTTAGATCTAAAAATTTGCATGATATGATACATGAGATGTATGCAAAATATGCCTTGAAGTTAGATCTAAATTTTGTATATGAGATATATGATATAGATCTATAACTGTTTTGTAGATTTTACATGTTTCCTGATTAAGGCGTTCCTCCTTGGCCGTCCGGTCATAAGAACGAAGAAGGGTTTAAAGGCCCTCTCTTCCCATTCGATGGGGTGTTCTTATGACGTGTAGGGGTGCTGCGTGTTCGTCCTTAATCAGAAATTCCAAAAAACTTACTTTCTGCAAAACCCTAGATCCTGAAACCCTAGGATTTATTGTGCATATTTTATTTTATGAACCCAAACTTAATTAAGAATTAAGTTTATGAAATATTTAAGGTCTAAAATTGAGAATTTTTAGATCTAAGACATATTCATAATACTGGGTTCGGGCTTGGGTAGCTCAATTAGGTCTAAGCGGTTGATCAAACCGAATCAAGAGTTGGTTAGATGGGATCAACAATGCTTAAATTGACCAGCCTAATAGGATTAAGTCTGGGTCAAGATCGAGTCACGATGATTGATCAAGCAAGACCTAATTAGGCTCAGAGGTTAGAGTCTGGATTGTAGGCTAACCCAATTGGTTCTGACTCAACAATTTGGTGTCTAAGGTAAGTTTGGCACAGACGACCGACTGGTTTTTAATTGGAAGCTACTCGACCTCTGAATGCATTCTTGTGCGAGTTAACGGCATATTCCTTCCACCGGTCTCACTTACCTGGCCATATCTGTTGACACAGTTCTGATCTGAGGTGGTCAATAATCCGAGCTAACCCATGCCACTAGGTTAGTCATAATTGTTATGACTAAGCCAAGTCTAGTTTAATGAGACCTGAATCAATTCTCCCTAAGAAAAGATTAAGTCTGAGGTCTTCCACCATTGTAGATGTGCGGGCCCTTCCCGGGGTTGATTGTTCTCGGCTGGATACAGTGGCTCAGTTGCACCGGAAAGATGCAACCATGTCTATTAGGCATTGGATGCTATGGGCTGGAGGATGAGAGTTGGGCTCAATATTCCGGATACGGTGAGAGACCCAATTAGGAACCCAGTCTATGCAAATGGTGGGTCTGACTTAACTAAGGAGTGGATCAATATTCCGGATACGGTGAGATTCATGAATTAGAGACCAAGTTTGGGTGCACCATGATTAGAGAATCATTGAACAAGAGTTGTTCACTCATTGGCTAACCCATCACCAATAACTGTTAGGTGAGGTGATGAGTCAGTTGGTGAGACCGCACCACCCACTAGAAATCATCAATCGTAGGAGATTTTCGCATCTCTACAGAAGGGAGTGTAGGGATCCGAGAAAATAGTGGGAGCTAATTTGTTTAAAAATAAAATCCCTAAACAAATTGGTCAAGTCAAAATTACAGTATCTAACTAGAAATCTTTGACTCTCTATAAGGAAAAATGTCTGCGTCCAACCCACTGGCACGTATCCTAGGACACACATAGACTGACTGGACCCAATTATAAAGATTGGCTCAGGAACTACAAAATTATTTTGGGTTTCAGAGAAGTTAACACATGTTTTGGACCAGGACCCTCCCACCTTACCAGCTCGTCCATCCACTGAACAGAGAGCGTCTCTGGAAAAATGGATTGACGAAGATAATAAGGCCAGATACTACATGTTGGGCTCGATGTCTGATGAGCTCCAGCGCCAACATGAAGATATCGGGACTGCTCTCGCCAAATGTTGGCTCACCTACAGGAGATGTTTGGTGAACAGAGTCGCGCAGCCAAATATCAAGTCACGAAATGACTTTTTAAGGCTAAGATGCGTGATGGGCAGTCAGTCCAAGATCACTGTCTGACAATGATCAAGGACATTTAGGAAGAGCTTGAGAAGCTCGGTGTGAAGTTGGACTCTGGATCTGCAGAATGATATTATTCTGCAATCCTTGACTGATGCATATGGGCAATTCATCATGAATTACCACATGCATAAACTTCAAAATTCCTCTGGCCGAGTTGATGAATATGCTGGTTACCGCTGAGCTTTCTATGAAAGGTTCTAAAGGCTCAGTTCTTGCTATGGAACGGACTTCTTCCAAAAGAAAGTCTTATGGAAAGAAAAAGAAGTCTGTGAAAAAGCAAAAGGTGGAAGGATCAAAGAAAAAGAAGGCAGAAGCCGAAGAAGAAGGCCGATGATAAAGGAAAGTGTTTCCATTGCAACAGCGACGGCCATTGGAAGCGGAACTGCCCTACTTACCTGGCCACCCTAAAGAACAAGAAGGAGGAAGGTCCTTCTGGAGGTATGCTCGTTATTGAGTCTAACCTTACGGTTTCTTCTGCATCCAGTTGGGTGCTTGACTCTGGTTCTAGTGCTCATCTGTGCACTTCTATGCAGGGTCTTGAGGATAGCAGGAGGCTGAGGGATGGAGACATGATCCTACGCATCGGTAATGGAGCAAGAGTTGCTGCAGTAGCCGTGGGAACATACCCTCTTCGATTACCATCTGGTTTAGACTTAGTTTTAAAAGACTGTTATTATGTGCCTGCAGCTAGCAGGAATTTGATTTCTGTTTCATGCTTAGCACAAGAAGGTTATGTGATCACCTTTCTTTAAGGACCATTGTAACATTCTTTATGAAAGAAATAAAATTGCAAATGGTTTCCTTATTAATGGTCTTTATCAGTTGCATATTGATGTACCTATTTTTTTACTATCGAGCAAAACGTGAATGCCAAACGACCTAGGGATAGTCCAAACGACAGATATCTATGGCACCTGAGATTAGGTCATATAGCAGAAGATAGGATTAACAAATTGGAGAAAAATGGGCTATTGAGTCCATTGACTTTTGAGTCATATCCAACTTTGTGAATCTTGTCTTCAAGGCAAAATGACTAAACTCCCTTTTGTTGGACATGGGGAGAGGGCCACAGATCTCCTTGCCCTAGTACATACTGATGTGTGCGGCCCATTCGATGTGCCGGCTAGAGGCAATTTTGTCTACTTCATTACCTTTACCGATGATCTGTCTAGGGTATGGGTATGTGTATCTTATGAGACACAAGTCTGAAGCTTTTTGAAAAGTTCAAAGAATTCAGACATGAAGTAGAAAAACAAACTGAAAAACCCATTAAGGTTCTTCGATCAGATCGAGGAGGTGAATACCTTAGCCGGGAATTCCTAGACTATCTTAAGGAAAATGGCATAGTCTCTCAATGGACTCCACCAGGAACACCTCAACTCAACGGGGTTTCAGAACGGAGAAATCGGACTCTATTGGATATGGTTCGATCCATGATGAGCTTCACAGACCTCCCTGATTTTCTTTGGGGACATTCATTATTAACTTCAATCTATTTACTGAATAGGGTTCCCTCTAAAACCGTTCCTACCACACCGTATGAGATATGGCACGGTAAGAAACCAAGTCTGAGTCATCTCAGAATTTGGGGTTGTCCGGCTTATGTCAAAAGACAACAAGCGGACAAGTTAGAGTTTAGGTCCTTTAGAGCTCGATTCATAGGATATCCTAAAGAGTCATTAGGATACTATTTCTACATTCCAGAAGACCACAATGTGATTGTGAGTCGACATGCCATATTTCTTGAAAAATAGTTTATTCAAGATAGTGGCATTGGAAAGCAGATTAAGCTTGATGAGAAAGTCTCACAAGCAGAACGAGCTAAGGACCAAGTGGAACCAAATCAGGTTGAGCCAATAAGAACACTACCTCCTCCACCTCGTAGATCGGAAAGAGTTTCCCGTCCCCCTGAAAGATACTTAGGTATTATTTCAGAGGATGTAGAGGAAAATGTTCCTCATAGGTAATGGTGCTCATGGTGATGATCCCAAAACCTACAACGAGGCGATATCAGATATCGACTCCGAGAAATGGCTTAGAGGCAATGAAGTCAGAAATTGACTCGATGCACTCAAACCAAGTCTGGACCTTGGTAGATCCACCAGAAGGTATAGTACCTATTGGGTGTAAATGGATCTTCAAGAGAAAGATTGGTGCAGATGGGAATGTGGAGACATTCAAGGCTAGACTGGTGGCAAAAGGTTATAGTCAACGTGAAGGCATTGACTATCAGGATACCTTTTCCCCGGTAGCTATGCTAAAATCCATCCGCACATTGCTTGCTGTTGCAGCCTATTTCGATTATGAAATATGGCAAATGGACGTGAAAAATGGCATTTCCTAAATGGATATCTTGAGGAAGATATCTATATGGAACAGCCGCTAGGTTTCACATCCAGTGATACTGATCACAAGGTTTGCAAGCTGCAAAGGTCCATATATGGACTTAAGCAAGCATCTCGGAGCTGGAACACTCGTTTCAATGATGTGATCAAAAAGTTTGGTTTCATCAAAAATGAAGAAAGGAACCATGTGTTTTCAAAAGGGTCAGTGGAGCGCTGTTGTCTTCCTCGTATTGTACGTGGATGACATCCTCCTTATTGGGAATGATATTCCCATGTTGACATCAGTCAAGATGTGGTTGTCCAAGGAATTCTCCATGAAAGACCTAGGTGAAAGCATCCTTTATTCTAGGAATTAAGGTCTATAGGGATAGACCGAATAGGATGCTGGGACTTTCACAGAAGATGTACATAGAGAAAGTACTAAAGAGGTTTAGTATGGAACTCTAAGAGGGGATTAATACCCTTCAGACATGGTATTCATCTTTCCAAGAAGATGTGCCCCAGCACACCTGAGGAAATAGAACGCATGAGCAAGATCCCTTATGCTTCTGCAATAGGGAGCCTCATGTATGCCATGCTATGTACACGACCTGATATAGCCCATGCTGTGAGTGTCACAAGCAGATATCAGTCAAATCCAGGTGAAGAACACTGGACTTCTGTGAAATGTATCCTTAAGTACTTGAGAAGAACTAAGGATATGATGTTGGTCTTTGGTAATAGAAATAGATTATTTTCTATCAACATATATATATTTAGTGTCTGTGATACATTCCTTTGAGTTAATGGTAATGATAATTCATATTTTCAAGAGTTGAAAATTTAAGACATGAATAATCATTATTAACTCATTGGCTGAAAATGCTTCCGACCATAGGATCATCACGAGGATGGTGATTGATCCGGAAGGTTGGTGTACGATCGCTTCTCTTTAGTAGATGAGTCTTGAGTCTACGGTGTGGAGACACCGGAGCGAGAGTACAGGTACTCGTTAGAGAACGAGGGCACTGAGCGTGACCACCTCGAGTAGTCATTAGGAAGTCTACCTTCTCGTCAATGACTGACTCGATGCTGCAGTAGTGTGTCTGGTTCTTTGACCTGAGATGCATCGGCAGTTCACCTTGAGGGTGTTATAGTTTGACTACACCATTACTCGGTCTCCTAGCCATATGGAAACCCTGAGGTGTATGTTGGCTATAGCATGTTCATTGTAGGAACTGGATTGCATCAAGATGGAATCTATCTACCTCGGTGGTAGAGGAGTAGCCCTATGATGATCATGAGAATCAAGTCCTAGAAATCCATGGCCATGGCAGAGTGAAATAATAGAAAGAGTTTCTATTTAGATTTTCACATTGGACTCGAATCGAATGATTACATCATATGACAGAGACTAGGGTTTGACGAGTTCACCTTAACCCTAATCTGATCGGGGCTCAAGATAGAAGAACTTAATCACACAGGTAGCTGCACCAAGAGGTTCGCATTCAGCTCTGATGGGTTGCCACCATATACTGCTAGGTGTCACTGGTGGATTTTGGGAGCAATTAGAATGATTTAGATGATCGATCATTCTAGCTGTTCGAATCAGAAGAGTTCTGATCCATCGAAAGGAGTTTCGATGATGTCTATGATAGAGATCATGACATATCCCATTACCATACAGAACTGAACCTAACTGGGTCACACAAACAAGGGTTTGAATCTGGTGATCATCAATTGAACTGATCTAGTTCAATTGATCTGAATGAGATTCAATTAGGTTCAAGAAAATCGTGCTAGCACTCGATTGAACCTAACGTTCTTCTTTTACTATCATAAATAAGTTATCCTGACTGAGCCAAAGGAGTTTGTGCTAGATCAGAGGCCTTCACTTGGTCTGACTGGAGCCTATCTAGATCAGAAAAGTGTTGTCTTATTTTGTAAGACAATACCTACCATTTTTGGTCACCTGCCATTTCTCATCCTTTGACTTTGGTCAAAAGTTGATCTTTGACTGGTCAAATATTGACCATTGATACCTTGACTTCTATCCATGTGTCATGCACCTATTAGAGAGCTAGTAGGGGCTTGTCCCCCTACCAGAACCTGGCAAGGAGGAGGGCGCATGCCACCCTTGGCGTGTGCCCAAGCTGGAGGCACCTAGGAGTCTCTGTTGGACAGGGACTCCATCTCCTTTTTGGATTTTGATTAGACTTCTCCTAAGAACCAAGTTTGACTTATCTTAGGCACCATCTAAGGATGAATCCTGGGGACTTTATTCCCATCAATCAGATTTAGATCTGATTTCACAAAGGATTGTGATTGGTTGGGAAGAAGAGGAGTTGGATCATGCATAGTCTATAAATAAAACCCTACGCCCAACTCAAAGAGCAATTGAATTCTCTATGCCCCAAACTGTTTGTCTCTCCCTCCTCCATGCCAAGCCCATCTTCTCCCTCTTCTCTCCATGCCCAAAGTAGTTTGGGATCCAAGTTGGTGCAATCCAGATGAGAGAAAGGTGATAGAAAGCTAGAAAGCTGCGCTGCTGCAAAGGACAACTGCTAATCTTCGAAAGGTATTTTGAAGATCCTCCAAATCAGATTCAGATCTAATTTTTGGAGACATGATAGAGAAGAAGAGGATCTCTAGATTTAGTCTGAGTGGATACCGATAGAGGCCAGACACTTGCGTGGCTAGATCCAGAACCTTCCGCTGCTTACAGGATCATCAACGGGTAATAGGATTATCCTACATCAAGATAAATTAAATTAAATTTAATTTATCTAGATTTTATTTTTATTATTGAAATAATAAGAATTAGATCTAAAACATTCTAGATCTAATTCAGATTAAAGAGAAAAATTTTTAAAATATATCTCTTGATCCGATCAGATCTGAACGAACCTGGTCTGAAAAATTAGGATTTTCTTTCAACTGGTATCAGAGCCATGGTTCTAAAATATTTAGGTCTAATTTTATATTTTATTTTAATTAAAAAATAAGTGATTTTAGATATCACATGAGATATGATCAGATATGAAATTAGAAAAAATTAAAATTAAATGATTTGGATCTAAGATTAGAAAATATGCATGACATGTTCTAAAATAGAATAGTTCTATAGAATAGTCTTGCATATTTTTAATTTAATCTTATTAAATCATATTTTAGATCTATTTATTTATTATTTTTTAATATTATAATTATTATAATAATATTTAAAAAATAGTAAATAAAAATTATTTAATTTTAACATCATATGAGATATGATTGATGTATGTTTAGACTAGTTGTAGAATAGTTCTACATAGTTGTCTAGATTAGAGTTTATTTTGATAAGATCAATTTAAATCTAATTTTTTTGATTATTGTGAGATAATTTAGATTTGAAAATATGCATGATTCGATACATGAGATGTATGCAAAATATGCCATGATTAGATCTAATTTGTATATGAGATATGTGATATAGATCTAAAATTGTTTTGTAGTATTACATGTTCCTGATTAAGGCGTTCCTCTTGGCCGTCCGGTCATAAGAACGAAGAAAGATTTAAAGGCCCTCTCCTTCCAACTGATGGGGTGTTCTTATGATGTGTAGGGGTGCTGCACGTTCGTCCTTAATCAGAAACTCAAAACTTACTTTTTGCAAAACACTAGATCCTGAAATCCTAGGATTTATTGTGCATATTTTGTTTATGAATTTACTTAATTAAGAATTAAGATTATGAAATATTAATTAGATTTAAAATTAAGAATTTTATATCTAAGACATATTCATAATATTGGGCTCGGGCTTGGGTAGCTCAATTAGGTCTAAGCGGTTGATCAAATCGAATCAAGAATTGGTTAGATGGGATCAACAATGCTTAAATTAATCAGCCTAATAGGATTAAGTCTGGGTCAAGATTGAGTCATGATCAAGCAAGACCTAATTAGGCTCAGAGGTTAGAGTCTGGATTGTAGGCTAATCCAATTGATTCTGACTCAACAATTTAGTGTCTAAGGTAAGTTTGGCACATACGATTGACTGGTTTTTAATTGGGAGCTACTCGACCTGAATACGTTCTTGTACGAGTTAATGACATATTTCTTCCATCGGTCTCACTTACCTGGCCATATCTGTCGACTTAGTTCTTGTACAAGTTAATGGCATATCCCTTCCAGATTTGATTTGGATCAAAGAAAAAAATTTTTAAAATATATCTCTTGATCCGATCAGATTTGAACGAACCTGGTCTGGAAAATTAGGATTTTTCTTCAAAAATATGGTTATCCAAAGAATTCTCCATGAAAGACCTAGGAGAAGCATCCTTTATTCTAGAAATTAAGGTCTATAGAGATAGACCGAATAGGATGCTAGGACTTTCATAGAAGATGTATATAGAGGAAGTGCTAAAGAGGTTTAGCATGGAAAATTTCAAGAGAAGTTTGGTACCCTTCAGATATGGCATTCATCTTTTCAAGAAGATGTACCTTAGCATACCTGAGGAGATAAAATGCATGAGTAAGATCTCTCATGCTTTAGCAATAGGAAGCCTCATGTATGCCATGTTATGCACATGATCTGATATAGCTCATGCTGTGAGTGTCATAAGCAAATATCAGTCGAATCCAGATAAAGAACACTAGACTTCTGAAAAATGTATCCTTAAGTACTTAAGAAGAACTAAGGATATGTTGTTGGTTTTTGGTAATGGAGAACTCCAAGTCCAGAGGTATACAGACTCAAATTTTATGATCGATATAGATGATCGAAAGTCGATATCTGGAAGTCTGTTTGATGGTGCTATCAGTTGGAAGAGTTCCAAGCAGACAGTGATAGCAGATTCCATCATGAAAGAAGAGTACATCGCTGCATCAGAAGCTGCGAAGAAAGTATTTTGGTATAAGAAATTTATCGCAGAGATTGGAGTAATGCCATCAGATGCCATTTCTCTATCCTGCGACAACAATGGTGCCATAGCTCTAGCTAAGGAGCCGAGGTCTCACCAAAAATTCAAGCACATCGAGCGGTGATACCATCTCATCCGCGATTACCTCGAGAAAGGTTACGTCGAGGTCAAGAGAGTCGACTCCACAGACAATGCGACAGACCCACTTACAAAGCCGTTGGGCCAGTAGAAGATGGAAGCCCACCTTGAGAAGATGGAACTTAGAATTATAGCCAATTGACTTTAGATCAAGTAAAAGTTTATTAGATATGTGTACCCTAAAAGCTAGAATTGACTGACACTTGTTATACACTTCTAAGGACAAAATTATAATTTTAATTATAAATAATAAAATGAATTATTTTCTATCACAATGTATATTTAGTGTCTGTGATACATCCCTTGAGTTAATGGCAATGATAATTCTTATTTTTAAGAGTTAAAAATTTAAGACATGAATTTTCATTATTAACTCATAAATTGCTCCTGACCATAAGATCATCATGAGGATGGTAATTGATCCGAAAGGTTGGTGTACAATTGCTTCTTTATAGTAGATGAGTCTTGAGTCAATGGTGTAGAGACACCAGAGCGAGAGTATAGGTACTCATTAGAAAATGAGGATACTGAGCGTGACCACCTCGAGCAGTCATTAGGAAGTCTACCTTCTCATCGATGACTAACTCGAAGCCGCAATGATATGTATGGTTCTTTGACCTGAGGTGCATCGATAGTCCACCTTGAGGGTGTTATAGTTTGACTACATCATTACTTGGTCTCCTAGCCATTTGGAATCTTGAAGTGTATGTTGGCTATAACATGTTCATTGTAGGAATTGGATTGCACCAAGAGAGAATCTATTTACCTCAGTAAACGAGGAGTAATCCTATGATGATCATGAGAATCAAATTCATAAGCCCATGACCGTGGCAGAGTGAAATAATAGAAAGAGTTTCTATTAAGATTTTCACATTGGATTTGAATCGAATGATTAATTCATATGATGGATATTAGGGTTTGACGAGTTCACCGTAATCCTAATCCAATCGGGGCTCAAGATAGAAGAACTTAATCACATAGGTAACTGCACTGAGAGGTTTATTTTTAGTTCTGATGGATTGCCACCATATACTGTTAGGTGTCACCGATAGATTTTGGGAGCAATTAGAATGATTTGGATGATCGATCATTCTAGTTGTCTGAATCAGAAATGTTCTGATCCATCGGAAGTTATTTTGATGATGTCGATGATAGAGATTGTGATATATCTCATTACCATACAGAACTGAATCTAACTAAATCACACAAACAAGGGTTTGGATTTAGATATCATCAATTAAACTAACCCAGTTCAATTGATTTAAATTAGATTCAATTAGGTTCAAAGAAATCGTGCTAGCACACAATTGAGCCTAATGTTCTCCTTCAACAATCATCAAATGTTGTCTCAACTGAGCCAAATATATTTGGGCTAACTCAAGTACCTTTACTTGGTCTGACTGAAGTTTGTCCAGGTCAGAAAAGGGTTATCTTAATTTATGAGATAAATTTGAGACAACACCTACCATTTTTCGTCAACTGCTAATTCTTGTCTTTTGACTTTGGTCAAATATTGACATTTGATACTTAGACATCTGCCCATTTGTCATGCACCCGTAGGAGAGTAGATGGGGGTTTGTCCCCTTGCTAGAAAAAGGAAAGAAGGGTGCACATGCCTAGGGAGGCATGCACCCAAGGATAATGACGCCTGGAGTCCCATACAGATGGGGCTCCAGGTTGCTTCATGGTATCAAACTAGGTGGCGCCGAAGACTCTATTTTGACCAGTCTTGGTGCCACCTAAGGATGTTTGAGAGGGGCTCTCATCTGATTGGATGAAGTGATGTCATCCTATCAATCAGATTTAGATTTAATTGCACGTAGAGACGTGATTGGCCGGGATGATGTGGCACTGCATGATGCAGCAGGGTCTATATAAACCTTATCTGCGCCTAGGTTTGAGAGAGTTTTCTCCTTGCCCATGCCACATAGCCTTCTCCCCTCTCATCCATGTCTACCTCTAATCCTTTCTCTCCTCTCTATGCCCAGGAGGCCTTGGGCTCACGTTTGGTGCGATCAAGGTAAGAGAAAGGCGACAAGAAAGGAAGAAGGCAGCACTACTGCAAGAGACGACATCGGATCTTCAAAAATTATTTTGAAGATCTTCAAGATCAGATTCAGATTTGATCTTTGGAGAAAAGATTAAGAAGGAGAAGAACTCCAAATCCTGCCTGAGTGGATACTGGTAGAGGCTAGGCGATTGCGTAGCTGCATCCAGAACCTCAGACAATCAGCAGGATCATCACAAGATAATAAGATTACCCAAAAATATGGTATAAATTAAATCTAATTTAATTTAATTTATTTTATTTTATTAGATTCATTAAATTAGATCTAAAAAATATCAGATCTGATTTATATCTAAGAAAAAAAATTTTGAAATATTTTTCTTGGTCAAATTAGATCTGAGCGAATCTGACCCAGGAAACAAGATTTTTCTTTCACCTTACAAATTCAAGCTCCTGAAACTGATATTACATCCAGCCCTATACCCACAACTCCTAGAGCTCCTTTTCCAAAATGACTAAGGTCTAAAAAATAATCAAAATATTTAGATAAAATGTTAGAGGTATTCAAACAAGTTCAGATAAATATTCCTCTACTAGACATTATCCAGCAAGTATCGACCTATACTAAATTTTTAAAAGATCTTTGCACCAAAAAGAGGACCACCAATGTACCCAAGAGAGCATTCTTAGCTGCAAGCATGAGCTCTTACTTGTCAAGTCATGTGCCAATAAAATATAAGAATCCAGGATCTCCGATAATTTTATGTGTTATCAGAGAAACCCACATTGAGAAGGCCTTGCTAGACTTTAGGGCTAGTGTAAATATTTTGTCCTATTCAGTTTACGAGTAATTAGGATTGAAAAAACTACAGCCAACAGGAATCACATTGTAATTAGTAGACTGATCTTTCAGGATCCCTAAGGGAATGGTAGAAGATGTTTTAATCAAGATTAGCAATTTTATCTTTTCTGTAGACTTCATCATTTTAGAGATCGAGCCAGTTTCAAATACCAAGGATCATATCCTAGTTATTTTAGGAAGACCTTTCTTAGCAACTGCTAATGCTGAAATCAACTATAGAAATGAACTTATGAAGCTATCTTTGGGAATATGACCATTGAGTTAAATATATTTAATCTAGAATAGGAATCCACCCAGCATGCTAATATAAATATAATCCACAATGAAATTTACGAACCCATTGACATTAGTGATGAAGAAGTCAATATGGAGTCAAGTATTTGACTAAATCATGAACATGAAGACATTGATGAAATACCTATTGACCATAGGATTAGCCAAAGGTGGGACCCTCCCATTGAACCATTCATGAAAATGGCTAAACCATCATCCGAGCCATCAATAGAAGAGGCATCCAAATTAGAACTAAAACTCCTCCCCAAGCACCTTAAGTATGCTTATTTAGGTCCAACAAAAACCTAGCTTGTAATTATTGCATCAGACCTAAATCATGAACAAGAGGAGTTATTAGTAGTGCTGAGAAAGAATCAAGAAGCAATAGACTGGACCATGGCTGACATTAAGGGAATAAGCCTCTCCATAGTTCAACACATGATACACCTAGAAGAAGGGGCTAAACCAACTAGAGATGCTCAGAGAAGACTCAATCCAACTATGAAAGATGTAGTCAAGAAAGAGATTTTGAAGTTGCTTGATAATGAAATAATTTACCCCATCTCAGATAGTTCTTGGATAAGTCCGGCTCAAGTGGTACCCAAAAAGTCCAGGATAACAGTAGACCAAAATGAGAAAAATGAACTTATCCCAACTAGGATCCAAACAGGATGGAGGGTCTGTATAGATTATAGAAAATTGAATGCAACAACAAAAAAAGATCATTTTTCTTTACCGTTTATTGATCAAATATTGAAAAAATTAGTCGGATAAGAGTTCTACTATTTTCTTGATGGATACTCTGGCTATAACCAAATCCCTATAGCTCTTGAAGACTAAGAAAAGACTACATTCACTTGTCCATTCCAAACCTTTGCCTATAGGCACATGCCCTTTGGATTATGCAATGCATCAGTAGCCTTCCAAAGATGTATGATCAGCATTTTTTTGATATGGTTGAACGATTTCTCAAAATTTTCATGAATAACTTTTGTGTCTTTCGCCCTACCTTCTCCGAATATTTAGATCATTTGAAACATGTCCTAGAAAGATGTAAGGAGAAGCACTTAGTTCTTAATTGGAAGAAATGTCAATTCATGGTTAGAGAGGGCATAGTTCTAGGCCATGTAGTTTCACAAAAAAAAATTGAAGTAGACAAGACCAAAGTAGACCTGATTGCGAGTCTTTTACCACCCAAATCTGTTAAGAAAATCCATTCATTTTTAGGACATGCTGGATTCTATAGAATGTTCATAGCTAAATTTAGCAAAGTGGCTTGCTTGTTGACCAACTTGTTAGCAAAGACAATAAAATTCGAGTTTACTTTCGAGTGCCTAGAATCTTTTGCGTTTCTTAAAAAGGCACTTGTCTTAGCTCCCATTATTCACCCACCTATCTGGACTATATCCTTTGAACTCATGTGCGATTCGTCTGATTGTGCTATAGGCGCAGTCTAGGTCAAAGAATTGATAAGCTGCCTAGAGTTATTTACTATGCTAGTAAAACCTTAAATAATGCACAGCTTAATTACACTACCACTAAAAAGAAGTTCCTAGTCGCTGTCTTTGCCCTTGAAAAATTCAGATCCTATTTGGTTGGATCCCACATCATTGTGTATACTGACCACTCAGTCATTAGACATCTCTTAGCAAAGAAAGACGCCAAGGCATGCTTAATTCGATGGATCTTGCTCCTTCAAGAATTTGACCTAGAAATCAAGGACAAGAAAGGAATAGAGAATGCAGTAGCTGATCACTTGTCCAAAATCATAGTCACACCATCTAGTGAACCACCTATTAATGAATTTTTCTTGACGAACAACTCATGTCTCTATCCACTGAACCATGGTATGCTGATATTATCAACTACTTAGCCATTGGTAAAGTTTCTTCCCACTAGACCACTCAGGACAAGCACAAATTCTTTGCCTAAGTGAAGTATTTCATTTGGGATGACCCATACCTATTCAAACAATATTCTGATCAGATCATTAGGAGGTGTGTCCCAGATAATAAGGTTAGAAGTATTTTATCTTTTTGTCATGATCAAGCATGTGGTGGTCACTTTGCATCCAAAAAAATAACCACAAAAGTCCTCCAATGTGGAATTTATTGGCCCAATTTATTTATAGATGCTCACGAGTACTGTAGAAGTTATGCTCGATGCCAACAAATGGATTGAATCACCAAGAAAAACATGATGCCACTTAATCCAATCTTGGTGGTCGAAATTTTTGATGTTTGGGAGATTGATTTCATGGGATCATTTCCAAACTCCTTTGAAAATGAATATATTTTAGTAGCTGTCGAGTATGTCTCTAAGTGGGTAGAAGCTATTCCTTGTAGATCAATAGATAGCAAAGTGGTCATTAAATTCCTCGAAGAAAATATTCTCTCCCATTTCGATACACCTAGAGCAATCATTAGTGATCGGGGGACACATTTTTGCAGTCGATCCTTTGCTACTTTAATAAAAAAATATAATGTCACTTATAAGTTAGCCATACCGTATCATCCTCAAACTAATGGGCAAGTAGAAGTGTCCAACAGATAAATTAAATAGATCCTGGAGAAAACTGTTAATGCTAATAAAAAGGATTGATCCTTAAAACTTATAGATGCACTTTGGGCATATCGCATTGCCTTTAAAACCAACCTAGGAATGTCTCCTTCTAAAATTGTGTTTGGAAAATCTTGTCACTTGCTTGTTGAGCTAGAACACAAAGCCATGTGGGCCATCAAGAAATTAAATATGGATTTGAATGCAGCAGGAAACTATAGAAAGCTTCATATTAATGAATTAGAAGAACTTAGAAATGAAGCTTATGAAAATGCCAGGGTATATAATGATCGAATAAAAATTTTTCATGATCAAGAAATTCTTAAAAAATCTTTTACTCCTAGAGAGTTTTTTTGTATAATTCTAGATTACCCCTATTTCCTGAAAAGTTGAGATCTAGATGGACAGGACCATTTTTAGTTAAAGAAGTTTTCTCACATGGAGCTATAAAAATTGAAAACCAAAGCAATGGTGCTGTGTTTAAAATGAATGGTCAATGATTAAAATCATTCTTAGAATTATCCACTGAAGTTATTGAGAAAGTCATAGTTCTCTATGAACCAATATATGTCGGTTGATCTATTTTCTGAGTTTAGTCTGGCTGAAGACTATAAACTTAGAGCTCCTAGGAGGCAATCCAGATCCTTGCATTTTACATATTTTTTTAGTTTATTTAGGTTTTACTTCAACCAATGTCGAATAAGTTGGAGGGAAGAACCAAAAAGAACATATGAAAACACCTACTGAATCAAGAACACATCAAATCAAGTATATTTTTTTTCTTTTTATCTATTATTTTTATACTTTTCTTACTCCATTGAGGATAATGTAAAATAAGTTAGGGGTGAGGGATGAACTTTGAACTTTACTTTGATCCTTTGTATGTACAAATTTATTGATATTCATATACCTACTATGCTTGAGACTTGAGTAAATTAGATATTTTAGCAGCATGTAATGCACACTTTAGATAAATTGAGAAGTATCGAGGGACTGCATATTGATACAATTCAATAGAAGGTTGAGTTTAGAATAAAAAATTATTTTTGAGCATTTCTAGCCTTCCCTACTAATATCTAAAGAAAATCGACCTCTTATGGGTATAAGTGGGATATGTTGATGCATATACTTTCATCAAAAAAAAAAAGTTTTCCATTGAGTAATCGGATCTCGTTGCCTAAATAAGAAATGATATTCACATGAAAAAATAGGCAATATTAAAAAAAT
Organism: Cocos nucifera; assembly: GCA_006176705.1. Lineage (NCBI taxonomy): Eukaryota > Viridiplantae > Streptophyta > Magnoliopsida > Arecales > Arecaceae > Cocos > Cocos nucifera. The sequence continues at coordinate 231,867 of QRFJ01001347.1, forward strand.
ATCATGCAGCCAAGTTTCAATCCATAGCCTGTTTGACTTAAGTCAGTAAGCTTGAGGGGTGTTTTACACCTAATGCTCTAAAGTCAACTGATTTGGGAGTCATTGGTCTAATACTCACTACAAGGGTTAAATAGAAAGCTTAAATGCTTAAGACATTGCATGGACTGCATTTTATCAAAAAAAAAAAGGAATGGACGTGCGAATGTAAAATCACTAGCCCATCTTAAAGTTAGACGATCCAAGGATAAAGATAGGAGTGCATTTAGAAAAAAATTTTATAAATTTTATATTCTTTTCTCAACTATTCTATTAGATAGCCTTAATATTCTAATGACATGCTTTGATCATTTTCTAGGTAGATATCATTTATTTCTAAAATTATTAAATAAATACTCATATCGAAGAAAGTCAGAATTGTATATCAATATTTTTTTTATTCGAGAACGAGTAAAGTTCAAATTGAGGATATGATGAATACATTAAATATAATATAAAAAATATTAAAATTTATATTATTTTATTTTTTTATTTATATTTAATATTTTTTATGATTTTTATTGAAATAATTAATTTTAAAATCTTAATAGTAAATCAACTAAAAATGGTCCTTCAATATATATAGATGAAGCATGAGTTTAAATTCAAGCTTGTCAGAAATACGATATACATAGATATATAATTATGAACGTATGGAAAAAAAAAATATATATATATATTAAAATAGTTAGTATATATATTTTTAAAATTTTCTATAAAGAAGGGGACATATGAGCATTCAATGCGGTGGGACCCAGGTAATTTAAAGCTTGGTTTAAGACTACGAGAGGCTTGGTGCAGAGTGATTTTGTTGCTGGCGCTGGAATGGAGGAAATGGCATCATGCGGCTCTTTTGCGATACGAAGAATCAACATGAAAACGGAACATGAGAAAGCAAGTGCATGGCCTGGAGACCGGATCCATATAGATGTACACGTAAAACATGGCATGAAGTATGGCTGGGCGTGACAGAAAGGAAAGGACGCGGGCGTTGAACCCGGGCAGAGCAAGCTGACGTTCGAGATTCGAAAATAATTTTTTTTTAAAATTTTTTTTAAAAAAAATTTAAATTATATAATATTTTTTTTATCTTATTTTTTAACTGGTTCATCTCATCTATCCCAGCCTTCTTGTTACTACAATCTCAACCATCCATTCTTTCAGGATGCATCTGTTTATTAGTCTCACATCTAAAAATTAGAAATCTCTTTCCTCCATATATCTATAAATAAAGCTCAGTATCATTATCTTGAGAATATAACTTTCCACACTACAATTCTTATAGGTGCCCATGTGACAGGGCAAAATACCTATTCATAAAATTTTTATCCATCTTATTTCCACTTTCTTCTATCCTTCTAACATATGAGAAGGAGTGTTAGCCAAAAAAAAAAAAAAATTTATATTTTTATTTTCTTATTTCAACTCCAAAGTCTATTAATAGCTTGAGAGTTAAAAATCTTTTTTTTATTTTAAAAACTTTTATCAACAATAAAAATTAGTTTTTTTTTCTCTTTAATTTTTTTTTCAGCAAATAGGATAGTTTAAATTTCTATAATTTAATTCTAATAATTTTTAATTTCTACATATAGGATAGTTTAATTTTCATACTTATTTATTTTTTTCAAATCTTTAATTTCTATAATTTAAATTTCAGTAAGTAGTATAGAATTTAATTTTAAATAATTTTAAAATTTTAATTTAAATCATGTCTAGCTAAGTAATCTTCTGAGATTTGCAATGAAGTTAAACCATGATTAGGAGCTCTTCTTAGTATTTTTTAGCTTTTATTTTTTTTTTTAGAATTCTTCTTTCTTCAAGCATCTTGCTAAGAGACTTGATGGACTATCACTGGGTTTCAATCCCTTTATAGTTCATACTTGATTAGGTACAAGAAGGATAATAGGAAGAAGGCCTATAATTTTATTAATTTTTTTCTCTTCTTTCTTGTGAAAAACTTTAATGAATTATTGTTGAATCACAGTCCCTTCATAATCCACACTTGGATAATAGAAGAGAAGTAATTAAAAGGAGAGCTCTTTAATTAGGATAAATGCTTGTCCATGCATTACACCTTAATCGAGGAACATCATAAGAGAAATCTTAAAAAGGCTTTCTAAGTTATTGGTCTAGTGGATTCAAAAGTCCTAGATCTTTAGATTATTATTTTTTAAAATTAATTTATTATTTAGTAGTAAGTATCAATCAATTTTCTAAAACTCTTTATTAAAGCTCGTCTAAGCAAGGATTTGAACATAATTTAAATACAATTCCTCATAGGATCGATTCGTACTCGCTGAACGTGCTATTTTGCACATCGTGCACTTGTGGTTAATTTTAAAACACATCACAACTCCGACTGGATTTTCATTTCTTGTAAATCAAGATGAGCTTTTAAATTATCATTTATTTTTCCTGCGATGTTCAATACTATACGGATAATATTATCATAGATATTCTTCTCAATATGCATCACATTCAGGTTATGACGAAGTAGTAGCTGCTTCTAGTATGGTAGTTCAAAAAATAGGCTTCGCTTCGTCCAACTCAGCTCAGCTTCAGTACACATCGCTTTGAGTATCCGATGTTTTTTTAAATTTTACATTTCCAGTGGCTTTAATTTGTTCTAAAACTTCTGCTCCACTTAACTCCATAGGTGGCGGACGTCTATCAGACTTACCATCAAAATATTGATTATAACGGATCCTCCAAGAGTGATTAGTAGATCTTCCTTTCATATGCTTTAAATGTACGGAGGACGTATCCTTGTTACATATTGGATATGCCAGATATCCTTTGGTACTCCACCCAGATAAATTTTAATATACAGAAAAATCATTTATGGTCCATAAAATCAATGTATGCAACTTAAAATTTCTGATTGATAGAATCGTATGTCCGTGCTCCATTTTTTCATAGCTCCTTTAGATCATTGATTAAGGATCCTAGATATATATCAATTTCATTACCTGGTACTTTCAGACCTGGAATCAATAGTAACATAAAAATAAATGGCTCTTTCATGCATTTCCAAGGTGATACATTATATACAACTAGCATCACAAGCCACATGCTGTAGAAAGTACTCAAATTACTAAAGAAATTAAATCCATCTATTGCTAGACTAAGCTAAATATTACGCGGGTCACTCATAAATAGCGGATGCTTTGCATCGAAGTCTTTCTATACTATAGAGTTAGTTAGATGGCTAAGTATGTGAAGGAAAATTCTGATTTTCCGGACCAGGTTCATTCAAATCTGATCAGATCGAGAGATATATTTCAAAATTTTTTTCTTGATTCCAATCAGATCTGGGATGTTTCAGATCTAATTTTATTATTTTAATAATATAAATAAAATAAAGATAAATTAAATCAAATTTAATTTACCTGATTTGGGTAATCCTATTACCCTGTTGATGATCCTGTTTGCAGCGGAAGGTTCTGGATCTAGCCATGCAAGCGCTGGCCTCTATCGGTATCCACTCAGGCTGGATCTGGAGATCCTCTTCTTCTCTATCACACCTCCAAAAATCAGATCTGGATCTGATCTGGAGGATCTTCAAAACTCCTTTTGAAGATCTACAGTCGTCCTTTGCAGCAGTGCAGCCTTCTTGCTTTTGATCGCCTTTCTTTGATCTGGATCGCACCAACCAAGGTCCAAAACTCCTTTTGGACGTGGAGAGCAAGGGGAGAAGATGGTTTGGCATGGAGGAAGAGGGGAGAGGTAGCCTTGGGGCATGGGGAACTTTGATCTCAATTCAATTGCTTGTGTTTGAGTTGGGCACAGGGTCTTATTTATAGACTGACTGTGATCCAGCTTCTCTTATTTCCAACCAATCACAACCCTTTATGAAATCAGATCTAAATCTGATTGGTGGAAATAGAGTCCCCTAGATTCCTACTTAGAGGGCGCCTAAGATCGGTCAAAGTTGATTTTAGGAAGAACTCTAATTGGAATCCAAAAGAGAGGTGGAGTCCTTGTCCAACAAGGACTCCAAGACTCCTCCGAACTTGGGCTCACGCCACCCTTGGTGTGCGCCCTCCTCCTTGCCAGGTTCTGGCAGGGGGACAGGCCCCCACCAGCTCTCCAATAGGTGCATGACATGTGGTCAAAAGTCAAAGGATCAATGGTCAACATTTGACCAGTCAAAGGTAGACATTTGACCAAAGTCAAAGAACAAGAAATGGCAGGTGACCAAAAATGGTAGGTAATGTCTTATAAATAAGACAACCTTTTCTGACTTGGACAACCTTCAATCAGACCATATGAAGGCCTCTGATTGAGCACAAAATCCTTTGGCTCAGACAGGACAACTTATTTATGATAGCAAAAGAAGAACGTTAGGTTCAATCGAGTGCTAGCACGATTTTCTTGAACCTAATTGAATCTCATTCAGATCAATTGAACTAGATTAGTTCAATTGATGATCACCAGATTCAAACCCTTATTTGTGTGACCCAATTAGGTTCAGTTCTTTATGGTAATGGGATATGTCATGATCTTTATCATTGACATCATCGAAACTCCTTTCGATGGATCAGAATTCTTCTGATTCGAACAGCTAGAATGATTGATCATCTAAATCATTCTAATTGCTTCCAAAATCTACCAGTGACACCTAGCAGTATATGGTGGCAACCCATCAGAGCTGAATGCGAACCTCTTGGTGCAGCTACCTATGTGATTCAGTCCTTCTATCTTGAGCCCTAATCAGATTAGGGTTAAGGTAAACTTGTCAAACCCTAGTCTCTGTCATATGATGTAATCATTCGATTCAAGTCCAATGTGAAAATCTAAATAGAAACTCTTTCTATTATTTCACTCTACCATGGCCATGAATTTTTGGACTTGATTCTCATGATCATCATAGGGCTGCTCCTCTACCACCGAGGTAGATAGATTCCATCTTGATGTCATCCAGTTCCTACAATGAACATGTCATAGCCAACATACACCTCAGGGTTCCATATGGCTAGGAGATCGAGTAATGGTGTAGTCAAACTATAACACCCTCAAGGTGAACTGCCGATGCATCTCAGGTCAAAGAACCAGACACACTACTGCAGCATCGAGTCAGTCATTGACGAGAAGGTAGACTCCCTAATGACTACTCGAGGTGGTCACGCTCAGTGCCCTCGTTCTCTAACGAGTACCTGTACTTTCGCTCCGGTGTTTCCACACCATAGACTTAAGACTCATCTACTGAAGAGAAGCGATTGTACACCAACCTTTCGGATCAATCACCATCCTCATGATGATCCTATGGTCGGGAGCAATTTATGAGTTAATAATGATTATTCATGTCTTAAATTTTCAACTCTTGAAAATCTGAATTATCATTGCCATTAACTCAAAGGGTGTATCACAGATACTAAATACACAAGTGATAGAAAATAATCCATTTATTGCTTTTAGTCAAAATTATAATTTTGCCCCTAGAAATGTATTACAAGTGTCAGCCAATTCTGGCTTCTAGGGCACATATATCTAACAGTATGTACTCCTCCAAAACTCACTGTTCATGATGCCATTTCATTTCTTTAGCTATCTTTGTGGACATATACAACCTTTGAAGTCTTGAAATCAATAGAAAATATCTTAAAACCTTATGAGGTATCTTCTTTCCTTTTATATTATCGATTTTGTACCTAGGCTCACCACATTGTGAACATTCACTTGCTTATTCATTCTTCTTGTAAAATAATATACAATAATTTTTGCAAGCATATATAGGAATATAGTCAAGTCTCAGTTCCCGTATATATGTTTTTGCTTCAGTATATGATTTTAGAAGTGTTGATCTATTGGGAAGAGCTGCTTTAATCAATGTCGAATTTTGATCAAATGACTTCTGACTTCATTGGTTCACCATTTTAATAGGAAGCAATTTCATCAAAAACTCTAACTTGGAGAACTTTAGACAATTTGGATAGAATGGCTCTCGTGCATTCTAAACAAGCTTTGCAAACTGTTCAAAAGTCTCTTCTACCTCATTAATATTGTATTCATGATTAGAACTATCTTAAGATGCACTAGTACTCATAGGTATATTTGAGCTAACATCCTGATGTAAATTATCCAGTAGTGAACATGTATCATCATGTTCGATAGGTTCAACAGCATCAATATCATCATCGTACACAACTTCATTTGGATCACCCTCCTTATGCCATATCCAGTGAGTATATTTCTTGTCCATACAAAAACATAGCAGATGCTCCTCAACAAGTAATATATGATGATATACTATATTGACACATCTTTTGTATGGACACTTATTTGACTGGCAGTATTAGTCTTACACCATGTAAATTCAATAAAATGTCAAACACCTTTTTGATATTCAGGCAAGAAAATATTCCTAGCCTTCATCCAACTTTTGTCGATATCCATTTGATAACAAAGATTAATACTTCATGAATTCTAACTCCCCCAACTCCTTCTAATAGGTGTGGTCCTATCCCTTTCAAAAATGCATCATTTTTATTATTTCTATAGCTTTGTTCTTTGTTCCATATACATAAAAAATCTGACATCCAAGTACACAATATAGATGGATCATATTTTAACCACATCTAATATATATCCAAAGAATAAATGAGATAACTATGATGAAATTTTTCATAATAGAATAAAGAACACCATGACAATAATAAAATATTGATGCATTTCTGAACTACCCAAATCGGAGCATCCAAGTGCTATTCACAGAGTCTGTTTGGGAACCCTGAGACCAACTCTTGAATAGGAGTCTAAGGTTACATCAATGCATGCATTAAATCATTACCAAATTAGATCTCAGATTAGATCCCGGACCAAATTTTGACCCAGATCATGATCGAGATCTAATCCAAATCATGATCCAAATCCTGAACAAGATCATGGACATGATCCCAAACCAGATCCTGGATAGGATCCCATACTGGATCTTGGACTGAACCTCGATCCAGATCCCAACTCAGATCCCGACCAAGATCCAACCCAGATCATGACCTGAATCTCGAACCAAATCATGGACATGATCCTAGACTAAATCTCGGATAGGATCCTAGATCAGATCCTGGACTGAATCTCGACCTGGATCCCAACCAAGATTCGACTCGGATCATGATCCGAATTTCAAGCAGGATCCTAGACCGGATCCCAATCCGGATCCCCACTGAGATCCGACTCAGAACATAATCCAAATCTCGAGCCAGATCCTAGATTGAATCTCGAACAAAATTTTGATCCAGATCCCAACCTTGATCCGGCCCATATCATGACCCGATCCTGGATAGCATCACGATTGAGATCCCAGATTGAAACTCGATCCGGATCTCGGACCAGATAGTTCATATATATGCATTAAAAATTAAAACTTTTGACTAATATAAATTAAAATATTAAATCATAATCATAATAAAATATAGGGACTAAACAAATAAAAAGATTAAATTATAACAAGAAAAAGCAAAAAAATGTAACTAAAAACCTAACTATTTTAATTATAAAAAATAACATATATTTTTAAATATTTTATCAATCTATTTTAAAATTTATTTATCAATCAAATTATTATTATTATTATCATTATTATTATTACTACTATTACTATTATTATTATTACTATTACTACTATTATTATTATTACTACTACAACTACAACTTTAACTATTATTATTATAACTTACTATTATTATTATTACTTTTATTACTACTACTATAACTATTATTATTACTATTATTATTAAAACTATTATTATTATAACTATTATTATTCTTACTACTACTATTACTATTATTATTATTATTACTATTACTATTATCATTATTATTACTATTATTATTATTATTATTACTACTATTATTATTATTACTATGACTATTACTATTATTATTATTACTATTATTATTATTCTTACTACTACTACTATTATTATTATTTGCATTGTTATTATTACTTTTATTATTATTACTATTATTATTACTATTGGAGATAAATTCCGCTCCCACTGAAGTTCAATCGGATGCTCAGCCGATAATGCAACCGATAGTTAAGGGAAAGCTTCAGCGGACAAGCTTTAGCCGAGCTCCTTAGTGGCCGAGCCTCTTCTGAACCCCTTCAGCAGGCCAAACTCATTAGCAGTCGAGCCCCGACCGAACTTCTCAATGGCCGAACTTCTCAGGAGTCGGACTCCCCAGACATCTCCTTCGGCCGGGCTTCTATGGTAGTCGAACTCCTCAGTAGTTGGACTCCTCCAGTCAGACTTCTATGGAAGCCAAACTTCTTACAGACTATTGATGAATTTCTACAGGCGATCCCACTACTAAACGGTTACACGACACTAATGATTGTCATTTATCAAGTCAATAACGATCGGCATTTATCAAGTCAATAACAATCGACATTTATCAAGTCAATAACGATCGACATTGATCAGGACGGTTACGACAGTCATTAATCAAGGCAGTTACAACAAGCTCCGCCTATAAAAAGGACCCTCCAGATATGCTTACATTAGGTTCTAAAAAAACTCTTCTGTTCTCCTCGAAACTCTACTGAACTCCATACTAAGCACTCCATTTCTGTTGGCCAGAGCTAACTTGACCGTCGGAGGGTTCTGCCAGAGCCACCCCCATCAGCTTCGGATGGAACTTTGTTTTGCAGGTCACCGGTGGCGACCTCGTCCATCTCTACTCCAGCATGATCCAGCATCAACTAAATTTTGCACCAACAGATTTGGCACTAGAAGGAGGGCCCTTTATTCTTGAGGTTCCCTCAATCTTAAAGGAGTGCTCAGCAGCGATCTAAAGTTCTTCTCAGAGAAAATGCCTCTCAGGAAAGCTTCGATCCGGCGATCAACGACCTCCATGGCCTGATCTCGCTCAGATCCATCTGCTCCCACTCCAGCCTCGGCAACTCAGGTTTCATCTGTAGCTGCGGTGGATGCGGAGCAGTTCAACCTGCTCGTCCAGTAGGTTTGTGGCCTCACGAAGGTGATGCAGGCCATGCACCAGTAGGCTCCAGCACCGGCTCAATCGGCGTGGGATTCTCCAGAGCCCTATGGTCCGCTCTAGGAATGGCCAACTTGGGCTACCCGACCTCCGATCTCCGGAAGGAGAAAATAGAGGAGGGAAGGCTCCTGCTCGGACCACGACTCGACCCAAGGGGAAGCATCACACCCATTCTATCAGAAAACCTTGGAGATCGAAGATCGTGAAGATCTCTTGGATCAAAGGCTCTTAGAAATGAGCCGATGGATCGAAGAACTCTATCACAATCCCTCCTCTCATGGTAATGACGTTTGTGCTGACCCTCCCTTTTCGTAGAAAATTATGCAGGAATCGGTTTCGCCGAACTTCAAGCTTCCATAGTTCGAGAGTTACGATGGGACCACAGATCTAGTCGACCATCTGAAAACCTTTCGGATGATGATGTTGCTCCATGGCGCACCAAACGTTATTTTGTGCCAGGCTTTCCCCTCGACCCTTAAGGGAGCCACCAGGAACTGGTACTCGGTGCTTAAGCCGAGTACCATCTTATCGTTTGATCAGATGAGCCAACAGTTCACAGCCCACTTCATCAGTAGTCGGCGTCTGCGTCAAAGTTTAGATTCCCTGATGAATGTCAAGTTGAAGCAAGGGGAATCCATCTGGGCTTATGTCATCCGATTTAACGTTGCGGCATTAGAGGTCCGAGATCTGGACCAGTCCGTTGCGATGGCCGCACTCAAGAGCGGCCTTCAAAAGAATGACTTGCTGTTCTCCTTAAAAAAGAAGTATCCTAAGAACTTTACTAACATGCTAGCTCGGGCTGAAGGTTATGCCCAGGCTAAGGAGGCCTTCAAGACCAAGGACGATGAAGCCGATGGCAAGCGACAAGTCGGCGGGCCGGGCAGGTCCATCAAAGAAGGGAAGCCGAGTAAGACTCGGCCGCGTTCCTGAATTCCTTCTGGGCGCAGGTGAGCCCGAACTCCCCCTCGGGCTCGGAGGCGGGGAAGCCCTGACGGAAGGACACATTGAGGTTCTCCCCAACATCGAGGTTCTCCCCAGCGTTGAGGTTCTCCCTAACGGAGATTTCACAACTATGCCCCCCTTAACGCTTCGAAGACCCAAGTGTTGATGAAAATCAGGGAATAACTTCCAAGATCGGAGAGGATGCGTTTCCATCCCTGCAAACGCAATTCCAATAAGTTATGCCTTTATCATCGGAACCACGGCCACGATATTGAGGAGTGCATCCAACTCCAGGATGAGATCGAAGAGCTCGTCAGGCGAGGTAGACTTAGCCGATTCCTACGGAGACGGCCCAAAGGGCGGGAGGATTGGCTGAGGGTGCTACCACCGAGGGTGGAGGACCAAGAAGATCGGCCGCCTCTTGGTGTCATCAATACTATCTCGTGGGAACTTCAATGAGAAGAGGCCAGCAGATCCGAAGGATCGATGAAGAGATGGAGGATCGAGGAACCTGTGACCTTTACCAAGGTGGATGCCTAGGGGGTCCAATTTCCGCACAACGATGCGATTGTAATCTCTTTGAACATTATCGATTATGATGCATGCCGCATTTTGGTGGACGATGGTAGTTTGGCTGATGTGTTGTTTTACGATGCCTTCTCAAAAATGTCCTTACTCGATGACCACTTAGGGCCTATGAACTCCCCACCGATAGGATTCACTGGCAACGTCGTACCAGTTGAGGGCATAATAACTTTCGTTGTGACAGTAGGGCAACGCTCGAAACTAGCCAAAGCGTAGGTCAATTTCCTAATCGTGAGAACTCCGTCCGCCGACAATGTCATTCTTGGCCGACCTAGTTTAAATGTACTTTGGGCGATGGTATCGACCTATTATTTGAAGATGAAGTTTCCGACAAGTCACGAGATCGGAGAGGTCAGGGGAGACCAAGCTTTGGCGAGGCACTACTACTCAATCGCCCTACATAAGGGAGAGCAGTCTGACTCTTATCTTGTTGATGAATTGGATGTCCATGACGATCTCACTGAGGAGCGGGACGAGCCTATGGAGGACCTCGTCTCTATGCCCTTAAATGATGGGAACGTCGAACATGCGGTGTAGATCGACTCCAACTTGGCAAGCGAGGTTCGGGAGCAACTCGTTATCTTCTTAAGAAGAAATGCGGACGTCTTCGCTTGGATCTCAGCAGATATGCCAGGGATTGATGCCGAGGTCATGGAGCATCGGCTGGCCGTCGATCCGAGGCATCGACCAATAAAAGAAAAGATGCACCACCACACCCCGAAGAGGTCGAAAGCAATCGCCGAAGAAGTAGACAAGCTCCTCAAAGTTTGATTCATCCAAAAAGTTAATTATTCGACCTAGATCTCAAATATGGTCCTTATTAAAAAGGCGAACAACAAGTGGAGGATGTGCATTGACTTCAAAAAGCTGAACAAGATCTATCCGAAAGATAGTTACCCTCTACCCAGGATTGATCAACTAGTGGATGCGACCTCGAGCTACGAGCTCCTTACCTTCATGGACGCCTTCTCTGGTTATAACCAGATATGGATGGCACCTGAGGATGAGGAGAAGACCGCTTTCATTACTGACCGTGGTCTTTATTGTTACAGAATCATGCCCTTTGGGCTCGAAAATGCAAGGGCAACGTATCAGCATTTGATCAATAAGATCTTCAAGGAGCAGATCGACCGTAACATAGAGATGTATGTGGATGATATGCTCATCAAAAGTCAAGCTTCAACAGACCACCTTACCGACCTTAAAGAGACCTTCGATGCACTCAGGAAGCACAAGATGAAACTGAACCCAATCAAGTGCGCCTTTGGCGTAACCTCAGAGAAATTTTTGGGGTTCATGGTGTCGAGACGTGGGATTGATGTAAAACCCAAGAAAATTTGAGCCATTCAGGAGATGACCGCCTCAAAAATAATAAAAAAAGTTCAGTATCTGACCGAGAAGGTGGCGTCCCTAAATCATTTTATCTCAAGGTCGGCCGAATGATGTGTGCCCTTCTTCCAAGTTCTCAAGCAACCAAAGAACTTCTGCTAGATGGTGGAGTGCCGACAAGCATTCGAGGAGCTTAAAAACTACCTCAGCTCACCTCCACTACTGGCAAAGCCCGAACCAGGAGAGGAATTATTCGTGTACCTAGCTATCTCTCCGATGGCTCTGGCCGCAGTCCTGGTCAAAGAGGAAGCAAAGATGTAGCGATCGGTCTGCTACTTGAGCTGGGTCCTGAGGGATGCGGAGACCAGGTACTCTAGGTTAGAAAAACTAATTTACTCTCTTCTAATTACTGCTCGGAGACTCTGACCTTATTTTCAGGAGCACACTATTATGGTCCTCACGAACCAACCAATAAAAATAGTCATTCACTGAGTGGACGCTTCTGAGAGAATCGCAAAATGGGCAATCAAGCTCACAGAGTTTGACATCAACTATCGAACCCGGCCATCAATCAAGGCCCAGATACTGACAGATTTTGTGTTAGAATGCACCATTCTAGTCAAAGCCGAGGTTGAACAGAATGAGACCGATGCTCTGCTATTGCAGTCGATCCTCTCCGAGGAAAGTGCCGACCTCCTCGAAGGCTTTTGGACTCTGCATGTGGATGGCTCATCCAACTCCATCGGAGATAGTGCAGGGCTGGTTTTAATCAGTCTCAAGGGCATCGTCATTGAGTACGCACTACGCTTCGAGTTTCCTACGACCAATAATGAGGCCGAATATGAAGCACTGATCACTGAATTAAAAATAGTGAGGGAATTGAAAGTAGATTGGCTTCAAGTCTACAGTGATTCTTAGTTGGTGGTAGGCCAAGTTAATGGCAGCTACGAGGCACGAGAGGATAGAATGGTGAGATATCTTGGGAAGGTGAGGGATTTGACTCCGGCTTTCGATAGTTTCGACATTCGATAGATTCTGAGGGCGGAAAATGTAAGAGCCGATGTTCTCTCCAAGTTGGCCACTTCAGCCCTAGCCGAGCTTTCCAAAGAAGTATTCTTGGAGACTCTGAAGTGCCCAACCATAGAGAAACCCCTGGTCATTCAGCAGACAAAATTCGAGCCAAGCTGAATTGACCCATTGGTTGCCTACCTCAAGGAGGGGGTCCTTCCTCATGACCCGAAAGAAGCTCGAAAACTCAGGAACCAGGCCTCCTACTATGTTTTGTACGAAGGCAGGCTGTATAAGAGGTCATACTCGCTCCCGCTGTTGAGATGTCTTCGACTTTCAGAGACTAACCTCACATTGTGGGAGGTGCACGAGGGACTCTATGGAAGTCACATAGGAGCCAGTTGCTTGTCGCAAAAACTAGTTTGGCAAGGGTACTATTGGCCGACCTTGTTTCATGATTCTATGGAGTATGTGAAGAAGTGCGACCACTGTCAGAAGAATGCAAATGTACAAGGACAGTCAGCCTCCGAGCTTGCTCCGCTAAGTGCACCTTTGTCATTTGCGCAATGGAGAATGGACATACTTGGCTCATTCTCGATGGCATCTAGATAGCGGAAGTTTCTTTTGATCGCGATCGACTATTTCACCAAGTGGGTCGAAGCCGAACCACTAGCGAAGATTACGGAGGCCAAGGTGTAGGACTTCACCTAAAAATCGCTGGTCTGTCAGTTCGGTCTGCTCTAAATCCTCATAACTAATAATGGATGATAATTCGCTGTGGCGAGGTTCGTCGAGTTCTATGAAGAACTAAACATATCCCACCGCTTCACATCGGTGGCTCACCCACAGACCAATGGGGAAGCTAAGGTGACCAACCAGATCCTATTGCAAGGCATCAAGACGAGGCTCGACAGAGCAAAAGGAGCCTGGGTAGTGTTAGATATATGTGCCCTAGAAGCCAGAATTGGCTGACACTTGTAATACACTTCTATGGGCAAAATTATAATTTTGACTATAATTAATGAAATGGGTTATTTTCTATCATACATGTGTATTTAGTGTCTGTGATACATCCTTTGAGTTAATGGTAATGATAATTCATATTTTCAAGAGTTGAAAATTTAAGACATGAATAATCATTATTAACTCATAAATAGCTCCCGACCATAGGATCATCACGAGGATGGTGATTGATCCGGAAGGTTGGTGTACGATCGCTTCTCTTTAGTAGATGAGTCTTGAGTCTACGGTGTGGAGACACCGGAGCGAGAGTACAGGTACTCGTTAGAGAACGAGGGCACTGAGCGTGACCACCTCGAGTAGTCATTAGGGAAGTCTACCTTCTCGTCAATGACTGACTCGATGCTGCAGTAGTGTGTCTGGTTCTTTGACCTGAGATGCATCGGCAGTTCACCTTGAGGGTGTTATAGTTTGACTACACCATTACTCGGTCTCCTAGCCATATGGAACCCTGAGGTGTATGTTGGCTATAGCATGTTCATTGTAGGAACTGGATTGCATCAAGATGGAATCTATCTACCTCGGTGGTAGAGGAGTAGCCCTATGATGATCATGAGAATCAAGTCCAGAAATCCATGGCCATGGTAGAGTGAAATAATAGAAAGAGTTTCTATTTAGATTTTCACATTGGACTCGAATCGAATGATTACATCATATGACAGAGACTAGGGTTTGACGAGTTCACCTTAACCCTAATCTGATCGGGGCTCAAGATAGAAGAACTTAATCACACAGGTAGCTGCACCAAGAGGTTCGCATTCAGCTCTGATGGGTTGCCACCATATACTGCTAGGTGTCACTGGTGGATTTTGGGAGCAATTAGAATGATTTAGATGATCGATCATTCTAGCTGTTCGAATCAGAAGAGTTCTGATCCATCGAAAGGAGTTTCGATGATGTCTATGATAGAGATCATGACATATCCCATTACCATACAGAACTGAACCTAACTGGGTCACACAAACAAGGGTTTGAATCTGGTGATCATCAATTGAACTGATCTAGTTCAATTGATCTGAATGAGATTCAATTAGGTTCAAGGAAATCGTGCTAGCACTCGATTGAACCTAACGTTCTTCTTTTACTATCATAAATAAGTTGTCCTGACTGAGCCAAAGGAGTTTGTGCTCAATCAGAGGCCTTCATATGGTCTGACTGGAGGTTGTCCAAGTCAGAATAGGTTGTCTTATTTGTAAGACATTACCTGCCATTTTTGGTCACCTGCCATTTCTTGTTCTTTGACTTTGGTCAAAAGTCTACCTTTGACTGTCAAACGTTGACCATTGACCCTTTGACTTTTGACCACATGTCATGCACCTATTGGAGAGCTGGTGGGGGCCTGTCCCCCTGCCAGAACCTGGCAAGGAGAAGGGCGCACGCCAAGGGTGGCGTGAGCCCAAGTAGGAGGCGCCTAGGAGTCCTTGTTGGACAAGGACTCCACCTCCCTTTTGGATTCCAATCAGAGTTCTACTAAGAATCCAGTTTGACTGGTCTTAGGCACCCTCTAAGGAGGAATCCAGGGGTCTCTATTCCAACCAATCAGATTTAGATCTGATTTCACAAAGGGTTGTGATTGGTTGAGAGGAAGAGGAGTTGGATCACAAGAGGTCTATAAATAAGACCCTGCGCCCAACCCTAATTCCAAGTGAATTCAATTGAGAAACCCCACGCCCCAAGGCTGCCTCTCCCCTCCTTCTCCATGCCATAGTCTCTTCTCCCCTTGCTCTCCACGTCCAAAAGAGTTTTGGACTTAGGTTGGTGCGATTCAGATCAAGGAAAGGCGATCAAAAGCAAGAAGGCTGCGCTGCTGCAAAAGGACGACTGCAGATCTTCAAAAGAGTTTTGAAGATCCTCCAGATCAGATCCAGATCTGAATTTTTGGAGGTGTGATAGAGAAGAAGAGGATCTCCAGATCCAACCCGAGTGGATACCGGTAGAGGCCAGGCGCTTGCGTGGCTAAGATCCAGAACCTTCCGCTGCAATCAGGATCATCTACAGGGTAATAGGATTACCCAAATCAGGTAAATTAAATTTGATTTAATTTATCTTATTTTATTTTATTTATTAAAATAATAAGAATCAGATCTGAAACATATCAAGATCTGATTGAGATCAAGAGAAAATTTTTGAAATATATCTCTTGATCTAATCAGATCTGGACGAACCTGGACCGGGAAATCAGGATTTCCCTTCAACTGGTATCAGAGCCATGGTTCTAAATTGTTTAGATCTGATTTTAATTTTATTTTAATTAGAAAATAAAGTGATTTCAGATGTCACATGAGATGTGATCAGATCTGAAATCAGAAAAAATTAAAATTAAATGATTTGGATCTAAGAACATGAAGATATGCATGACTAGTTCTAGAATAGAATAGTTCTATAGAATAGTTTTGCATGTCTTTGATTTAATCTGATTAAATCATATTTTAGATCTTCTTATTTACTATTTTCTGATATTATAAGTGTTATAATAACATCTGATAAACAGCAAATAAAAATTATTTAATTTTAAATATCATATGAGATATGATAGATGCATGACTAGACTAGTTGTAGAATAGTTCTACATAATTGTCTAGATTAGAATTTATTTTGATTAGATCAATTTAAATCTAATTTTTTAGATTATTATGAGATAATTTAGATCTGAAAACATGCATGATTTGATACATGAGATGTATGCAAAATATGCCTTGATTAGATCTAAATTTGTATATGAGATATATGATATAGATCTATAACTGTTTTGTAGATTTACATGTTCCTGATTAAGGCGTTCCTCTTGGCCGTCCGGTCATAAGAACGAAGAAGGGTTTAAAGGCCCTCTCTTCCCATTCGATGGGGTGTTCTTATGACGTGTAGGGGTGCTGCGTGTTCGTCCTTAATCAGAAACCCAAAACTTACTTTCTGCAAAACCCTAGATCCTGAAACCCTAGGATTTATTGTGCATATTTTGTTTATGAACCCAACTTAATTAAGAATTAAGTTTATGGAATATTAATTAGGTCTAAAATTGAGAATTTCAGATCTAAGACATATTCATAATACTGGGTTCGGGCTTGGGTAGCTCAATTAGGTCTAAGCGGTTGATCAAACCGAATCAAGAGTTGGTTAGATGGGATCAACAATGCTTAAATTGACCAGCCTAATAGGATTAAGTCTGGGTCAAGATCGAGTCACGATCAAGCAAGACCTAATTAGGCTCAGAGGTTAGAGTCTGGATTGTAGGCTAACCCAATTGGTTCTGACTCAACAATTTGGTGTCTAAGGTAAGTTTGGCACAGACGACCGACTGGTTTTTAATTGGAAGCTACTCGACCTGAATGCGTTCTTGTGCGAGTTAACGGCATATTCCTTCCACCGGTCTCACTTACCTGGCCATATCTGTTGACACAGTTCTGATCTGAGGTGGTCAATAATCCGAGCTGACCCATGCCACTAGGTTAGTCATAATTGTTATGACTAAGCCAAGTCTAGTTTAATGAGACCTGAATCAATTCTCCCTAAGAAAAGATTAAGTCTGAGGTCTTCCACCATTGTAGACGTGTGCGGGCCCTTCCCGGGGTTGATTGTTCTCGGCTGGATACAGTGGCTCAGTTGCACCGGGAAGACGCAACCATGTCTATTAGGCATTGGATGCTATGGGCTGGAGGATGAGTTGGGCTCAATATTCCGGATACGGTGAGAGACCCAATTAGGAACCCAGTCTATGCAAATGGTGGGTCTGACTTAACTAAGGAGTGGATCAATATTCCGGATACGGTGAGATTCATGAATTAGAGACCAAGTTTGGGTGCACCATGAT
>QRFJ01001348.1:0-83565 GCA_006176705.1 Cocos nucifera
ATCCTGATCACCAAACCCTACAGTAGTATCAAAGCCACCTTTATTAGGTTAAATCATGTGCTTATAGTTTTATAGCATAATGTCTCATATGATATGATCATATTTGATTATTTATAATTGGATTTACATCATTCTGTAAGTTTGTCCTAGCATAGTGATGGATGTCTGCTATATGGTAGATGGTTGTCCTAGAATGATGGAATCTTATGGTGCATGCAAGCCTATGATATGTCATGATTGATGTGATCAATACATACAAATGCTTCATATG
This sequence comes from Cocos nucifera, assembly GCA_006176705.1. Lineage (NCBI taxonomy): Eukaryota > Viridiplantae > Streptophyta > Magnoliopsida > Arecales > Arecaceae > Cocos > Cocos nucifera. The sequence goes on from QRFJ01001348.1 coordinate 272, forward strand.
AAACATTATGATCATTATTTTTATGTCATTTGATTAGAATGTATATAGAGACTAGTTAAACCCTCATTTAAAATTATATTAAGTTATAGTGAAATTAACCAAAAGCGAAACCAGTCTGGATGTAAGTGATCGATTAATGTCTAGGAAAGTGGTTAATGATTGATAAAGAGAACGTGATTTCTAATTAGTTCTATTGACTGATCTGGCCAACTTGTTGGTATCTAAGGAAAGCAATGAAGGTACCCCCACCTCTCTTCTACTTATTTGGTTGATCAGATTAATTTAATTCTTGATTGGGGTGCATATTGTTATATTCACTACATGTAGACCTTCCTTCATGCCAGGACTTTATTATGTCACGAACCTCAGTAGGTTTGTTATGTAACCACAAGATTTTTTATAAGAACTGATTGAAGGGAAATCCTGATTTTCCGGTCCAGGTTCGTTCAGATCTGATCAGATCAAGAGATATATTTCAAAAATTTTTCTTTTGATCCCAATCAGATCTTGATATGTTTTAGATCTGATTCTTATTATTTTAATAAAATAAAATTAAAAAGATAAATTAAATCAAATTTAATTTACCTGATCTGGGTAATCCTATTACCCTATTGATGATCCTGTTTGCAGCGGAAGGTTCTGGATCTTAGCCATGCAAGCGCCTAGCCTCTACCGGTATCCACTCGGGTTGGATCTGGAGATCCTCTTCTTCTCTATCACACCTCCAAAAATCAGATCTGAATCTGATCTGGAGGATCTTCAAAACTCTTTTGAAGATGAGCAGTCGTCCTTTGCAGCAGCGCAGCCTTCTTGTTTTTGATCGTCTTTCTTTGATCTGAATCGCACCAACCAGGGTCCAAAACTCCTTTTAGATGTGGAGAGCAAGGGGAGAAGAGACTATGGCATGGAGAAGGAGGGGAGAGGCAGCCTTGGGGCGTGGGGTTTCTCAATTGAATTGCATTAGAATCTGAGTTGGGCGCAGGGTCTCTTTTATAGACTAAGCGTGATCCAACTCCTCTTCCTCCCAACCAATCACAACCCTTTGTGAAATCAGATCTAAATCTTATTGGTGGGATTAGAGACCCCTGGATTCCTCCTTAGAGGGTGCCTAAGACCAGTCAAAGTTGGTTCTTAGAAGAACTCTAATTGGAATCCAAAAAGGAGATGGAGTCCTTGTCCAACAAGGACTCCTAGGCGCCTCCAACTTGGGCACACGCCTAGGGTGGCATGCGCCCTTCTCCTTGCCAGGTTCTGGCAGGGGGACAGGCCCCCACCAGCTCTCCAATAGGTGCATGACATGTGGTCAAAAGTCAAAGTGTCAACGGTCAACATTTGACCAGTCAAAGGTAGACTTTTGACCAAAGTCAAAGAACAAGAAATGGCAGGTGACCAAAAATGGCAGGTAATGTCTTACAAATAAGACAACCTTTTCTGACTTGGACAACCTCCTGTCAGACCATATGAAGGCCTCTGTTTGAGCACAAACTCCTTTGGCTCAGACAGGACAACTTATTTATGATAGCAAAAGAAGAACGTTAGGTTCAATCGAGTGCTAGCACGATTTCCTTGAACCTAATTGAATCTCATTCAGATCAATTGAACTAGATCAGTTCAATTGATGATCACCAGATTCAAACCCTTGTTTGTGTGACCCAGTTAGGTTCAGTTCTGTATGGTAATGGGATATGTCATGATCTCTATCATCGACATCATCGAAACTCCTTTCGATGGATCAGAACTCTTCTGATTCGAACAGCTAGAATGATCGATCATCTAAATCATTCTAATTGCTTCCAAAATCCACCAGTGACACCTAGCAGTGTATGGTGGCAACCCATCAGAGCTGAATGTGAACCTCTTGGTGCAGCTACCTGTGTGATTCAGTTCTTCTATCTTGAGCCCCGATCAGATTAGGGTTAAGGTGAACTCGTCAAACCCTAGTCTATGTCATATGATGTAATCATTCGATTCGAGTCCAATGTGAAAATCTAAATAGAAACTCTTTCTATTATTTCACTCTACCATGGCCATGGATTTCTAGACTTGATTCTTATGATCATCATAGGGCTACTCCTCTACCACCGAGGTAGATAGATTCCATCTTGATGCAATCCAGTTCCTACAATGAACATGCTATAGCCAACATACACCTCAGGGTTCCATATGGCTAGGAGACCGAGTAATGGTGTAGTCAAACTATAACACCCTCAAGGTGAACTGCCGATGCATCTCAGGTCAAAGAACCAGACACACTACTGCAGCATCGAGTCAGTCATTGACGAGAAGGTAGATTCCCTAATGACTACTCGAGGTGGTCACGCTCAGTGCCCTCGTTCTCTGACGAGTACCTGTACTCTCGCTCCGGTGTCTCCACACTGTAGACTTAAGACTCATCTACTAAAGAGAAGCGATTGTACACCAATCTTCCGGATCAATCACCATCCTCGTGATGATCCTATGGTCAGGAGCAATTTATGAGTTAATAATGATTATTCATGTCTTAAATTTTCAACTCTTGAAAATATGAATTATCATTATCATTAACTCAAAGGATGTATCACAGACACTAAATACACATATGTGATAGAAAATAACCCATTTATTGATTTTAGTCAAAATTACAATTTTGCCCCTAGAAGTGTATTACAAGTGTCAGCCAATTCTGGCTTCTAGGGCACATATATCTAACACTGATGTAATACTATCCTGGTGCATAAGATGCTTATGGAATTTTTGGATATATTGCTTTGTTGTGTAACAACAAGGGCAACAATATTTGAATTTGACTGTATCAAAATAAAAGGTTCAACTTAACTAAAATATTATAGTTTATTATGCAACTACAAGGCTATTAATGTTTTAGAGATCAGGATTATATTGAGAATTGCATGAGATGCAATTAGAAAGAGTTTTCTATCTTTGAACTCACAAAAGATTTATGTATAACCACAAGACCTTTCATAAGAAATTAAGATCTTAATCCCACTATGAAAATCAATCAGGATTTCTCGATCATCATAGAAGAGGGCTATGATGTCTGATAAAATAGTGGAAGATAGAATTAAATTAAAGTTCTAATTTAATTATATATGTCATCATGAGTTGTTTGTATTGAAAATTATGTTCCAAAGTCAATCATCAGTCTGTTGACGATTGAGATATTGTAACTAATTTATTAATTAATAAAAAATATTTTGACATCTTTTTTCATCATAAGTTTATATCTTCTAATGAACTTCATTATTGTGATGAAGTTCTTAGAACTATTTAGTTTTGATAAAGAGAGAATTTATCGATTAGTCCTTAAATTTATTCACGATCAAATGATAGGCTGTTAATTAGGATGACAGCGTCTATCGAGCATAGGTCGCTATATGTCATATAGGTTGGTTGTCCTCTTAACCAAGGTGTGTGGAGACACTGGTATGGCATACAGGTGAGACATATGGGTACATCATCATTGAACATGACCAACTCCAGAGCATTCTGCTATCGAAAATGTCTTTGATGGGATATAGGTATAAGTATCCCTTAGACTTGAGATCATCTTAGTGACTTACAAGCAACTCACTATGCTTTGATACTGGACTAACTGAATTTTTAATTCAGCAATGAAAGACTTCTGGGCACAGTCAAATACATGCAAAGTTGGAGTGTGATCAAGATGGAATTGACCACTCCAAGAGTTAGAAAAGAATGTATCACTATATTTCAATATTGTAAAACCTTGGCTAGGGTAATCCATCAGATGGATTTGGTATTTTAAAATACAATATGGACAACCTAATTAGAGTTGACAGCTGAACTCTGATATGTCCTACAAGCATTGTGGTCAAGAGGATGAATTATATGAAAGCTATATCTGCATGGATTCTAAGGATGGTGTTCTACACCTTCGACCTATTCGACCATCGGGTATCATTGCTAGATGGTCACTTCGATGGGTACAAAAATTTATTTCTATGCTACTAGCCTAGGTTCGAACCTATGAGGTCATACACATTAGAGCTTATGATCTAATCGGATGGTTGATCAATGATTAAGAATCGTTCTAGGATTAAACAATCAATACGATTGTTGTTTAACTTAGTGCAAGTGTTGCAGGAGGATCAATTAGCAATTGGATTGCTAATTAGCTTAATTTGATTAAGATAATAGATTAAGATTATATCTAATTAAATATAATTTAATTAGATTTAGTTTGGACTTAATTGGATCAAGTTTAATTGGTTTATTGGATAAGCCAAGTGCAAGGAAGAACTAGTCCTAGTCTAACTAGGACTCAGATTAATCTAATTTTTTAATTTAATTAAAAAATAAATTAAAATTAAATTAAATTTAATTAAATTTTTAAATGGATTAAAATTTTATTTAATTAGATTGATTTAATTTTAATTTTATTTGATTAAAAGATCTTGTTTGACCAAGTCAAAATAGGAGTCCTAGGGTGACTAGGACTCCCTATCTCCTTGCGCCACCTTGGTCCCAACGCCCTCCATACCTATTTTTTAGATATTTTTCATGAAAAATCCCTTTCTTTCTGATTTTCATGCCCCTCTCTTCCTCCAAGTCATATTTGAAAGTTAGGTGGAAGACCAAGTCAAAGGAGGAATTGGTTTTGCTTAGAATTCTATGAGATAGAATCCTTGTTGACCAAAACATCTTCCTTTGAGTGCCGCCCTCTCTTTTAGTTAATTTTTCTCTTATTTCATAAAAAAAATATTCTTTTTTGAGCACCCTCCCTTGCTGGTCCATGCCAAAAATTATGAAGGAGGCACCCTAGAGTTGGGCGTCCCAATAACTTCCCATGTATGGATATTCCTAGTTTAGAAATTTGATCTAACTTGGACTCTTCTTTTTTCCTATTTATTGGATGAATTTTATTCTAATTTTTTTATAAAATATAGAGCTTTATGATAGGTTTGGGGTGTGCAAAAATCAGAGGAAGAGGATCCTTGGGCGTGGGGGTTCCATAGGCACCAAACTAGGTATCTAGGTGAGAGAAAAGAGAAGAAGAAGAGGGTCTTCTTCTAGGGCTATTTTATTTTCAATCTCTCCTCCTTTCTTTTGAGTTTTTTTGAGAGAGTCTCAAATTAGCAAACTCTTATCTTCCTTCTCATATTTTGGAGAGTCCAAATTTTAAATAAGGGAGCATCGGATCGACCATTGAAGAAGGATCAGCACAGTACTAGCATGCTATGCTGATTTCCTGCATCGAACTTCAGATCAGAGATCGTAGGCTCGTGTGGATGACTCCTAGAGGCTGGATGTATGTGTGGCTCACGAATTCATCCTCAAGCTTGGAACAGCAAGTTAGAACATCTAAACTTGCTCAAGTAATAGATCTGATCTATAAACTTCATACCTGCATTTGATGTAGTGTAGATCTAAGTTGATTTGATCAACCTTTTTCTTTTTTATTTGATTTTAATTTTTAATTTGATATCATGCCTTAATCATGTAATAGATCTGAGATCTAGATATTTATATAATTATTTAAATATTTAAGTCTTTTGCTGCAAGATCTTGAAAAAATTTCAAGATCTGTCTGTGAAATCCTAGATCTGGTTCCTTCGATTGGTATCAGAGCCTAGGTTGTTACAATATAATTTTTATGCATGTTTAAATTATTTCTTAGATTAGATATAATTTATAATATAATTATTTAATCTAAAATTAAAAAAATAAAATAAAATATTTTAGAATATATGGACTGCCATAAGGTTGTCTTGCTATAAGGTTTACCCCTTATAGTGAATAGGTTGTCCTACTATGTGCTGATCTAAAATATTGATCATAAAATTTTAGATTAGATCTAAGAGATTTTATGATTTGATTAAAAATATTTTAATCTAATTTTAATCATCATAAATGTGCTAGATTCGATCTAGGGAGATTTATGATTGATTATTATTGAAACTATTTTAATTTCATGAATCTATTTAGATTAGATCTAAAGTAGTTTTATGTTTATTTTACTTGCATATTGATTATGAATCAAACAAGCAACTTGGTTGATAGAACCATATTATAAAAATATTTTATAAATATAAAAATTATTTTTGAAAAGCCGAACTCCAACCCTCAGCCCAAAACTTAATTGAGAATTAAGAAGTTGATTGATTAGGATCTAGGATTGTGAATTGAAGATCCTAAGACATAAATCATAACACATTGGATTAAATAGGTTAGTGGGGATTAGGTCTATTAATTGGGTTAGACCTAGGGTTAGATTAAAGAATGGACTTAATTGGAGAATTGACTAAATCCAATTAATTATTGTCTTAGATTAGGTCAAGGATTCTCTAGATTAATTACAATAGTTATAGTTGATCAAGTTCATATCTTTAACGAGGCCTAAGATGGACTTGATTCTTGGCTATGCGGTCTAGCATGAACTATTAGATTGATCTAATTGAAACTAATTAAACCAATCGGTGTCTAAGATAAACCAGACTAGTGGTTTTTAATTGATAACCTACTTACCTATCATTTCTGATGGTGTCTAAGGCAAGCATGGCAGATCCTTCCACTGATCGAACTTACCTGACCTCTTGGTGAGATTATGTTTTGATTGGATCGCTTGACTATTCGAGCTAATCCATGTCAGCTAGATAAATCAGTTTGACTGATTTAGGTGCTCCTAGACCAATCTATTAATGGTCTCTCTTAAGCTGACTTGGTGAAGATAGTGGGCGGATCATGACAAGCTGATTAATCTGATCTGCTCACTTTTATAAATAAATTCTCTAAAATTATTAGATCCCTAAAATAAAATAGTTATACGATAACTGGATCATAGCCTCTCATTAAAGTGGATGATATTGGGTCCATCAGTTGGATAATCATTGGAGACCCAAAGGCCTGGTGCTTATCGATTGATGGAATTATCATTCATTATATGATCGCTTGGATACATCTTTCTAAATGGTGGTTAGGTGGGCCAACCAAAGTTGGGCCTGATCATTCATTGGTTGGATGGGCCAAGTATGGTCATTTTAATTGTTGGACCTAACTGGACCCTTTTCTAAGAAGGCCAAAGCCAACTGATTAGAGCTTGGGGCAAAATTTAATTACTAAAAATTATTTAAAAAATAATTGATTATGAACCTATCCTTAGATGTATATGGATGGGTCAACCAAAGTTGGACTTGTGTACAGTTTATGTGGATTTTAGTATCCACTAAGAAATTAGGATACTTCCTCGATTTGGAGGTAGAGGCTATCAATTCGAATAAAATAGTGGGAGAAATATTTTGATTAAAGTCCAAATCTTTAGGTTTAATGAATCAATTACTAATTAGATTTTGGTTTTTTTTTATGCAGACTTGGTCACTTTTCTATCGCTCCAATCATTGTTGGACAATGATAAGTTGGTGGGACCTAACTTCGGTAGCTGGTATCAAAAGTTGAAGATTGTCCTGGAGCATGAATAAATCCTAAATGTGATGTTGGATCTAGCACCTAAGGAGCCAGCCATCAATGCACGTGGAACACTCAGAGACACTAATCAGAAGTGGCTCAATGATCGAACCATAGTGTGCTGCATTATGCTGGCTGTAATGAGCGATGAGTTCAATTGCATGTTTGAGATAGCTCAGCCAAACCAAATACTCCGAGTGTTGGAGGATTCTTTTGGCACATCCGATGATGTTAAGAGGCATAAGACTAATTGTGCCATCTTCAACGCTAGAATGCAGGATGGTGCCTCTATCACTGATCATGTATTATATATGATTGAGCTGATAGAGCGCTTGAGCAAGCTCGACTTTCCCTCATACAAACAACTTAGAAATGATGCAATACTGAACTCGCTGCCCAAGTCTTATCTTCCATTCCTTACACATCATAGAATGTCAAAGCCTGAAGTGGACTACCATGGGTTACTGGGGTTACTTCAGAACTTTGAGAAGGATCACCAACTCCATAAGGAGTCGATGAACTTAGTGGGAGGTTCGTCTTCTCATTCTCGATCCTTAGGGAAAGGGAAGAAGAACAAGAAGAAGAGGGCCAAGAAGGTGCATGTTTATGTTAGAACACCTGTGTAGGCTCAGACCCCAAAGACCAAGCTCGATAAGAGTCAAGCCGAATGCTTCTTTTGCAAGAAGTGGGGGCACTGAAAGAGGAACTGTCCTTAGTACATTGCCTCCTTAGATCCAAACAGTGAAGTAATTAATTTAAATATATGAATGCACACTTCATAAATATTATTGATTTATCTTTAGTTCATTACATATTTTTTATATACTCATTATATTATAATATCTCAATTCAAATCAATGAGTATTAAGATTTCAAGCATCAAATTATTGAGTATTTTAAGCATCAATTCATTAAGTATATACTTAACATTCCTCTTTTCATTTTTGATAATCATTAAAAAGCTTATGGAGAGGATTAAGAATACCATCAAAATCAATAAGATATAGGAGTATATCAAATGAGAGATGTATCAACTTCAAAAAATAAAGTCAAATAAATCATCTTCCTTTCTAAAAACTTATCTTTGGATTTAAAACATGCTTAAAACATCGCTTTTCTTTCAAAAATTTACTTGAATTCAAATATCAAAGGCTCTCCCCCTTATTAAATGTTTATAACTTTTATAATCAAATTTTTAAATATATATTTTTTAAGCTTTAAGAGTAATAGAGCTTTTCAAAGTTTTGAATAAAGAAATCAAGCATAACATAATTTTTTTTTATGCATCAAAAAAATCATTGAAATATATCATTAAAATTAATTAAATTCAAAATATATATATTAAATTCAAAAAAAAATTGATTTAATTTCAAGAGGATATTAAATTTGAACTTCATGGGATATTTAATATGAAAATAAGTATGTTTGATATCAAATTTGTATTGATATCACTCTCTCTCTTTCTAAAAGGTTTTAATTCAGATTTTTTAAGTCAATATTTAGGGATAGAGCTTTTCAAGATATTTTAGCATATTTGATATCAAGAAAAGTATGTCTGATGTTAAATTTCTATTTGATACCATCAATTTAGATTTTTAATTTAATTTTTAAAAAAATAAAGATTTTCAAATAAAATAAGTATAACAAAAAGAATTTTAATATTTATTCTTTACTTTTCTTAAGAAGTTTCAGTCAATTAAACTTTAAAAATATATGAATCGAAAGAGTATGAAAGATAGTATCAGAGCTGAAAATAATTTTATAAAGATCTTACATTATACATTAAAAATTTTATAAATTTATTTCTATGAGTAAGAAAAATTTTTTATTTAATTCAACTCCAAGAATGTCAAGAATGTTCAAGAAAATCAAATTATGAAATCAATATATGAATGATAGTACTTTAAGCAAGCTTTAATATTGGAGAATAATTTATTTGTCTGATACTACTTTAAATTAATAGCACTTTAAATCAAGTAAATCAAATTGAATAAATACATGAAAGCATAATTTGAGAAAACTATAAGACATTTGATTGAGAGTTTGAAATTAATTAAAATAAAGTATAAATTTAAAAGAATTATAAGATAAATGATTGAGAATTTGAGATTAATATCAATATTTTTAATATCAATTTATAGCAAATGTCTCTCCTATTTTCAAAAGTAAATACCATAAAATTCATCACATAATACTTTTAAATTTATTCTCCTTCTTTTTCTTTCAAGTTAAGTTCCATTAATTGATACCATATTAATCTTTAACTAATACTAATTTGACTTTTAAGCTTAGATTTTTAAATTTTATTGATACCAATTTAGTAATTAATTCATCTTAAATAAATTCTCCCCCTTATTTTTGTAAACAAAGGTATTTTTAATTAAATAGTCTTTTAAGATCAAATTATTTTCTTTAGTATTTTCTTTCTCTATTGTACATATTTAAAGTAAGCTTATTAAGTTTCAAATAATCAACCATCAATCAAATCATGATACAGTGAAATTTTTTTTAATAAAAATTTTGCTGTCATTGATTTTAAAATGGAATATTTATAATAGGATGTCTTCAATCATGACAACATTAAAATGATCAATTGATATAAAATATTTTTAAAATATTCATTGATCATTAAAAAATGATGATACAATCAGATCACTCAAAGTATGAATCGATAAGTCAAAAAATATATAAATGCTTAAATCAAAGATAAACAAATCAAGCAATATAAGTAATTTCTTTTCAAGTTAAAAAAAAAAATTTTTTTTGGCACAACTCAACCAGAAATAGAATTAGATTTAGTTTAAGAAATATTTCTTTCTCATTTAGAAAGCACAATGTCAATACTATATTATTTTTTTCTTAAAACTATAGATTAAAAAAAAAATGCTTTTCAAATTTTGCTAAGGAATAGCTTTAAGCTTTAAAAATCCAAGATAAATAGATTCTTTCAAAATTAGAAATTTTGATATATTATCATAAAGATATTTATTTAATTTTTTATAATAATTATTTTTTAAGAAAATATTTTTTTTTCTTAATAAATATTACACATTGAGTTCAGAAAAGGTAGCAAATATTTATAATTTATCTTAAATAATATCATATTAAAATATGGCCGTGCAAACTTAGATTTGAGATAAAGCATTCTTTTGTTCACTTTTTTTTGTCAAAAGATAGAGTGCAAGATGATAAAATCTAGTACCAATTATTTTAGATTTTTTTTATCAAAAAAGATGAATCCATTAAGTTCAGATCAAATTATTTTGATAAGTCATTTTGAATGGATGCCAATAGACTATGCGAATAAATCATAGAGAGATTTACTATTTAAATTTTGATCTTTCTTTTCTTAAGAAATATCACTCAATTTAGTTTAGAAAAGGTAGAAAATTTTTGAATTTATCTCAAAAGATATCATATAAGCTATACAAAATTAGATTCGAGACAAAATATTCTTTTCTTTTTATCGAAAGAAGGCAAGAAAGTGTAAGGTAGAAACAAAATCTGTTGGATACTAATTATGTAACTTTACTTATGGATGAATTCCTTAATACCAATGCAAAACATGAATAAATAAGATCACATGAAAGCACAAGTATAAGTGAATTAACAAGTCAAGCAACAAATAAATGCCTATTAATGATTTTTCATGAGATTCAAAAATTATTTATCTTAGATTTTTATTTAAAGTAAAATATTTTTCAAGATTTAGCTTGATACCAATTAATTATTAAAAATCATGACAGGATCAAACTATGCAAAGCATGATTAAATAAAAAGTAAAATAGAAATGATTTCTCTAAAGAAAATCAAATAACTAGAATAACAAGAGTGTATAAATAGATCAAAATAATTTTACTTTTAATATTTTAATAATATTTTCTCTTATTCAATTTAAAATTATTTTTTTCCTATTTTTCATAATAAATGCTAGAAAATTTGACTTTCTTAACTCTTCTCTTGTGTTGAAAAATTAACTTTTCTTAATTCTCCCCCTTTATTTTGCAAGCAAAGCACATATTGAGTCAAACAAATAATATTAAACATATTGAATTTTCATAAAAAAATAAAATTATTATTAATTAGCTAATGGTGATTTTAAAGATAAAATCATGAAAGCATGCAAGATGTATAAGAGTTATATCCTATGTAGATGTTGAAAATAGATTGAAAGGGTCACTAAAGTTGTGGAAAGGAATCCTAGCATCTTAAGCAAGTATATATCAGGATAATCCTAAGATGTAGGTCTAGGCTAGATAGAAGGAGAGTGTACTCTAATATCTCCAAATGACTGGGTCTGATAGTGAACACCTCCCTCACTACAATGAGTGTCCGAATCAATCTTCCTAACTCATCTCTGATCAATGATAATGCCTCCATCTGATCTCATCTCATTTGGTGTGCCTTTGATATGTACCTCTAAAGCTCTGTATAGACTGACGCTATGATCTTGATGAAGAGTCTCTCAATAAATGCATTCTCATCTAGTCTATTAAGTAATCATGAGCTAGTATCTAGATGGTTGGTCTGTGAAGCTGTCTCTATTTGTTCATGCTGCTCTGCTAGCTTCTTGTCCTGATATTTACTATAGTAGGCTCTGCTGTAGGAGTCTCAGCATCATCATCGGCTATAGCATGAGAGTTGATATCCTCAATACCCTCAATCATCATCTCGATCAAATACAAATCTTAAATATATAGCTACTTGAGATAATCCAAGGTGCTTCTACTGGTTTACATATGTGTAGCGTGTGTCCAATGCTATCAATATTTATCTCAGTCTGCATACCTTTCACTTTGAAAACTAGACTTTCTCTTTCTTTAGGCAAAATATTTTTGGGGAGCCATTAAAGAACAAGGACTACAATATTAGCATAGAAATGGAGAGGAAAGGTCCAATTTTAGTAGGAGAGGGGTTTGAAAGGAATTATGGCTCGAGAAAATTGATAATGAAATGATAGAGCCTTGAAATATTTTTAAATCGGAGAACTAATCCCAGAAAAAAAGGGTTAACTCCTACTAAATCATGAGTCAGCTCCTTGAAGCAGAAAATAGTTCAAATAGTTTTTGATTCAAGAAAATTTAATCAAGTTGAATAAGAATCAATAGGCAATCAAATTGATGATCAAGAAAGATATTTAAGTTAAATTGAGGGATCAAGAATTAATCAATCATGGGGGCAAGATTATCAAGGGAATCATATAAAAGAAAGTCTAGATATAGGCTATAGGAGTTTTGGTTGAACTATGAAATTCCAAATCCTTAGGGATAAGCTAATATGCATTGTTATTCAACACATCAAGCATGTAATTTTTGTGATTGAATATCTTATCTTCAAGTACTTTATTTCACACAAATTTTTTATTAAAAGTTTGATAATTTAGCATTTTATGGAGTAATGTCAAATATAGTTTTACTTGTATGTTCAGCAACTTAAAAACATTCATATCCAATTAAGCATTTTTTAATTTAAGTTTACTAATTGCAAAATTGATATGGAGAAGCTATTATATCATGTTGAATTTTAAGATAATTTCAATTCATATCATAACATGATACCTAGAGGAGAGCATATTGATCTTTTTAAAATCAAAGTATTCAAATCATCAAAATCAATCAATCATACTAATCTTACTAACATATGAAAAGAATTTCAAGCAAGTAATCATAATATAAAATCATAATGATAGATCATTAAAAATAATAGAATTAATCAAATAAATATTGATAGCATGATGTGAAAAAAGTTTAGATTTTATCAATATCATCATCCATCCAAGTCCATTCCTAAGGCATCCAACTACAAGTATTTTCTCATTTTATTTTATTGGATCCTTGGTATACCTGCAAAATTATTTACTATTTTTTGGTACCCAAATCATCTTGGATCCATGATGGTTAGAGCTCATGGTTTCTTGTGGAACCCAAATCTTCTTCACATTTGAATTTTTAGATTTACTAGAAAAACATGTATAGGATTTATGTCCTACTTTTCCACATTTAAAGCAAGTAATATTTGAAAACTTGTTGCTTGATGAGCTCATAAAGATGTTTTTCAAAAATTTTTATTTCTTAAGAGGATTATAGCCCAGCCCAGCTTTATCATAAATGGCCTTTTGATTTTCAAGTATCATTTAAAGTTTATTTGAGCTAAGAGTGAACTTTTCTACCATAGGTTTTAACTTAGCAATTTTATTTCTTATGTTCAAATTTTCTTGAGTTAAACCAATTTCTCATTTGAAATTATCTTATTTTCTTTTAAGGAGGATTTTAAAATATCATTTTTCTTCTTAAGCTCAGCATTTTCGTCAACTAACAAATTTTTAGATTTAATCAATTCTTCCTTTTTTTAGTTGAAGAATTAATTTATTTCAAGAAATCTTTCTTTTCTTTGGCCATGTTTTTTATATTTTTAATAGATCTTTTTTTCACTCAAAATTTTATTTTTCTCTTCAACCAAAGATAGTTAAATTTTTTAAGTTTTTTATTTTGTAGCCTTATCTTTTTGTGTTCATCCATTAACTCATTGAAGGCTTCATATAATTCATTAAAAGTAAATTCAGATGAGTGTTCATGATATATCTTATCATTTTGAGCTATGAGGCAATAACTTTCTATACATTCTTCCTCTTTCTCATTCTTCTCTTCTTTGTTTTGCTCCCTCTTAATCAATGCTTTCTTTTTCTTTTGTTTCTTTCTTTTCTTCTTCTTTTCATCCTCATGCATCATGAGGCATAAGTTGGGATGAGTTTTCTTTTCTTCTTGGGAGCTTAATATTTTTCTTTGATTTGCTTTCTCAAAAGTAGTTTCTAATTTATTTCATATTTGATTAGCTAAAATATATAAAAAAATTACATTAAAAATATTTATGTCTAATAAATAATAAAGTAAATTCATTGCTTTAGCATTCATTTGAATCATTTCTTTATCATGAATTGATGTATTGGGTGTATGTAGGCTATTGATTATAATTTTTATTAAATTATAGTCATATGCTTGAATGAATATTTTGATCTTAGATTTTTAATAAGTATAATTTGAGCCACCAAACAATGGGGGTCTATTTATAAAATATCCATCATTAAAAAAAGATTCCATTTTGGATTGCTAAGATCTTTGCTGTTGATGGTTAAATCAACAACTAATAATAGAGTACCTACTTTGATACCACTTATTGCCTAGATATGCAATCCAAGAGGGGGGTAAATTAGATTTTTAAAATTTTAAAGCTAATTTAGAACCATATAGATTATGTAATATTATGCAAGTTGTATGTGATGGATGATTTAAGTAAGATAAAAAGATAAATAGTAAGAGAGCAAGTATTTAAGAAAATAAAAATGGAGAGCGAGCAAGCACACCACAAACAAATAAGATTTATAGTGGTTCGATACCAACCTTATACCTACATCCACTCCCCAAGCTCCTACTTGGAAATTTAAATTCACTAATCGTATTCAAACTGAATACACTATTAAAAACCTCCAACCCTAGCTATCCCAAGCTAGCACATTTGTTTTTTGGATACAAGCCAACCCTACATACTTTGATTCAAGATTCGGAGAGACCTTCCCAAGTTTTGGAACCCCCAAAACTTAAAATAATATGAAAACAAAATATAAGAGTTAATGACAATGAAATACAAGTTTAGCTTCCTTAATGAGCAAATAAAACTTTAAGAATACTTTACATAATAAAGGAAGAAGCTTTTTTGATTTTCCTCAAAGTTGTTGGAGATTTGTATGAGCTCTTGAGGGGTTGGTGAACTTGAAATAAAAGCTTCTTTACTTGAAGAGGGCTTTCTGCTTAGGACTGAAATGAATGCTTGAATCTCTCTTTTTGTTCCTTCCTTTTGAAAGCCTTTATATCCTCTATGATGGTTGGAGAGAAAATAGACTCAATTTAAAGCCATTGGAGATCCATTTTAGAGCATTAAATGCTATTGAAGAGGACTAAAAAATAGTCATTGCAGACTTTTTTCGTCGTAGGGGTCGACCCCTAGGTCATCCCTTGCATAGAAGTCGACCTAGGGGTCGACCTCTATGACAAAAAGCCAAAAAACTTGCTTTTCTGTATTTTCTTTGGAATAGCAAAGGTCGACCCCTAGGTCGACCCCTGGCATAGGGGATGACCTTGGGGTCATCCCCTTTGGTGTGTCAATCAGCCCCTTTGATAGGGGTCGATCCTTTTCTTAAAAAATAATTTTTTCTTAAAATATAAATTTAAAAAATATGAAATTATCTTCAATAGATCACAAATCTTTTATTCTTGCTCTTGAGGCTTTTGAAATAGATTTTTTTCAACTTTATAAAATTTATGATTTTGCCTCTCATCATCTTTCTTCCTGATTTTCTTTTAAATTATGCATCCAAAATTTATAAAACTACCTTCAATAGATCAAAAATCTTCTAGACTTATTGTTAAGACTTCTGAAATATATTTTTTTTAATTTTATAAAATTTATAATTTTGCTTTTTATCATCTTTCTTTAGTAAACTTAAAATTTCTTATTGAACCTGAAACACAATTGATATTTCTCCAAGCCAAAATTATTAGTATCCCCTCAAATATTTTATAATAATCAAAATCAATTCTTGGAGCAACACATTGCCATATGTCAACCCTATTACAGCAATTATGCATACCAATACTATATGTTTGACATATGGGAGTGGTTATTCATAACCGGTGCCATAGGCTTAACATATAGCAGCAATTAGTTAACTGCTTCTGTAGGATAGATAAATGGCAATGGTTATATATAACTACTATAATAGGTTTGATCTATAGTAGCGGTTATTTATAACCATTGCCATAGGTTAGATCTATGATAGCAGTTAGATTAATTACTGCCATAAGTTTGACATATGGTAGCGGTTATATGTAACTATTGTCATAAATCAAACCTATTGCAGTAGTTATTTATAACCACTATTATATAATTTTTTTTATATTTTTTGAATATGATATAATTTTAAAATTTAAAGATAATTTTCATCATTCATTATCTAAATAATTATTGTTAGAGTACAATTGCAAAAGACCTCCTCAATTGGATAGCCCAAGCTATATCAATCAATAAAATTTGATTTTGATGGCCACAAACGACCACATAATGATCTGATAAGTAAAGATCATCGATGGATCCAAAAACTTGCAACAATAATCTTGGTGATATTTGTAGCATACTATCAAAATTTTACTTCAATCAAACATCATTATCATGATCAATTTAGCATGAAATGATTACAGCCATTAAATAAAAAATAAGTAATCAAAAGGCCAAACGACATCCGATTATAAAATAATTTTTTAGATAAATGATCTTTAATACTACTTTAATTATTTATACGATGGTGATAATAAAATCTAGATTGTGCCTATGTGGACCATCTACATTAAGTAGATCTTATAAAAGCACAAGCATGATTATTAAAGGACTTTAAGAATGAGTATCAAGAGACATATAGTTTTGGATCGTTCATATATATATAGTTTGAATCTTACGATCATCACTTTATAAATAATTAAAATAGTATCAAAGATTATTTATCTAAAAAATTATCTTATAATCGGATGTCGTTTAGTCTTTTGATCACTCATTTTTCATTTCATGGCCAAAATTATCTAAATTGACCAAGATAATGATGTCTGATTGAAGTAAAATTTTGAAAGTATACTATAAACATCACCAAGATCATCGTTGCAAATTTTTAAATCTATCAATGCTCTTTACCTATCAGATCATCATGCGATCATTCATGACCGTCGAAATTAAATTTTATTGATCGACATAGCTAGGGCTATTGGATCAAGGAGATTTTTTGCGATGGCACTCTAACAATAATTATTTAGATAATAAATAATGAAGATTAATTTTAAATTCTAAAATTATATCATATTTAGAAAACAAATTTAAAAAATATATAGTAGTGGTTACAAATAATCGTAGCTATATGTCTATTGCAATGATTTTTAAATTGCTGCCATAGATATGTAGCAGCGGTTAAAAATAACCACTGCTATAGTAATATAGCCGTGGTTTTCTATCATAGTGGTTTTGAAAACTACTGTCATAGGTTAATTTGGAGAAAATTTTGCTTCCACACCTGATCAATGTATTCCTCCATCTCTCTCTTTCTCTCTCCTCTTCATGCCGTAGCTATCCACCCCGCTGTCGGCCTACCTACTGATGCCCCCTCCCCTCTAGTACCACCGCCATCAGCCCCACCTCCCTCTAGAACAGCCACCTCGTTTATCCCATTGGCCCTAACCTACCTCGACCATGGCCCCATTCCTATTGACCTCACCCCTCGGCCTCATGCCCCACCGCCCCCCTCATCCACGGCCCCCTCCCTCGATCCCGACTCACCTCCCTTGGCCTAATCCCCCGCCACCCCTCGACCCCCTCCTCAAAACCTGCCCACTATCGATTTCAGCCCCCTCGACACCCATCCCTCGGTCGCCCGCCCACCACCGATTTTGGCCCCCTCGGCCCATCCCTTGGCTGCCCACCCCACTATCGATTCTGCCTCCCTCGTCCTACCGTAGGTATATATCTTTTTTAAAATTTCATAATATATTTATAATATTTATAATATTATAAATATTTATTATAATATTTATAATAATTATTATAAATATATTATAATATTTGTAAATATTATAATATTTATAAGGCTTGAGTTAGAGTTGTCAAGATGGGCTAACCCGCCCCAACTTGCCCCGACCCACCTTTAAATGGGATGGGGTGGGCCGACCCATTTAACTGGTAGGATGGAAAAACCCCAATCCAACCTGACTTGTCATGGGCTATGGGTTAAATGGATCAACCTGCCAAAAATCCAAAAAAAAGAAATCTTGTAAACAGAGGTGGATGATCGAGAGGGAGACGAGCAGGGAGGGGCGGGCATCGAGGGGGCGAGCGGGGTGTTGTGGCAATCATGGACAAGTGAGAAGGAGCGGGGATGGGGGCGAGGGGAGGGGTGGGGGCTTGAGAAGACCAAGAAGGAGAGGTGGGGGGGGGTTGTGGTGCCTGGGATAGAGCAAGGATGAGGGTGATGTGGGGGCAAGCAGAGTAGGGCACTGAAGACCGGAGGGAGAGTAGCTGGGCGGGGGGATGGCACCATGGTGGGGAGGGACAGGGGGAGAGGGAGAGGCAGGCGGGGTGGGGGGACAAGGCAGGGGTGGGGGTGTCCGAGGTGTAGGGGGGTTGTCATTGAGGTGGGGAGGGAGGAGGGGGCTCCAACAAAAAAAGAGGTGGGTTGGTGGATTCTGGGCTGTGCCCATGAGTTTTGGATCATCCCAGCAGATTCTAGGCCATGCCCATGAGTTCTAGGCCGTGTTGGTTGGTTCTGGGCCATGTCAATGTGTTTTGGACCATCGAATTCTGGGTTATAGAATTAATTTAATTCCTATTATAAAATTTATTGCATAAAATTTTGTAGATTACTGTTTAGTCTCTACTGCTTTTGCTTGTTGCATTGCATAATGATAGTGATGTCGGAACGGTGGTGATGTCCATATTGTATATGCCAATAGACAATAAGTTTAATTAATCAAATAATATAAATATTAATATTTATTTATTGATGTTCTACTAATATTATTGTTCAATATGTTATATTTGTTAATATTCATTAATATTGTAGGTCATGATGGCACTGAAATACCATCTAGCTTTCACCCTCGCCCCTTAGTAGGCTATACGGAGCTCCGCATCTAAGCTGCTGCCAGCATATACTCCATCCACCTCTGCATCGGCTTTGGCTATGATGCACATACTCCTCCCACTGGCATATCTGAGCCTCTACAGTAGCCACATCGCTAGTCTATGCATTCTAGCATATACTCCACCCATCGATCTAGCTCCATCAGCATCCACATCGCATGATTTCAGAGTAGGTTTTTATTATATCAATTATTTATTTATTTTTTTCTATAGTTATTGCACACTCTTATATATTCATAATGTATTTTCATTATAGGTGCATCATCCAATAGAATATTTTACGGTCCCACATGTATGCCACATGTGTGGAACCACATGCATCAGGTTATGCTGGAGTACGATCAGGAGGGGAGGCCAGTAAGGGAGACCACACAGGAGATGCATTCCTTTTTTAGAGTGCTTGTGAGATGATCTGACATTATTCCCATACTTTTCATAGATTGGCGATTGATGGATGCTGGGGTCAGGAATCGGATATGGAAGGAGATTTGGATAAGTGTATCTTAATTATATATATGCATGTGATATGTTTACACTATATTTGATTAGAATAATTTCATAACTGACTTCTGATAATCTTATACAGAGGAGGTACGACTTCTAAACATGACAGGGCTCGAGATGCTTGACTGACAAAGATTGAAAAATTGTATTGGAACTACAAGATCAAGTTTCATAGAGGGTGGCTAGAGCACCATAGGGACACTGAGGAGGAGTTTGTTCCTTAGATCTAGGACTATCCCCTGAGTCAGTGGGAGGGGATGGTCAAGCATTGGAGAAGCCAGAAGTTTCAAGTTTAATTCATAACTTATGAATTTTTTATTAAATTGATAATTATATTTGATTTTAACTTATATGATTTAAATACATTTTAGGTTGTATCTCGTTAGAACCGAGAGAACTGGGCTACTCAGGAGTACACGCATACTCTCGGCCATGAGTCTATGGCCAATCATGTGTATAGAGAGGTAACAATAAATTCTAACCTTTTAGTTTATAAGTTATTGAATTCTTATTTTTTTGCTTGTTTCTAACAAGCTAATTGATTGTTATAGCTGATGAGAGAGGAGGTGATATTCATCCATAGCACCATCTTTTAATTGAGCCGTACGGACAAGAAGGGCAGGCCAATGAATACCACGATTGGGAGGATTTTTGGAAGTAATAAATGAAGTATGATTAGTATGATTAGTGTTATAGCATATCTTTTGAGATTTTATTTTAATTTGCAATTATAAGTGCAATTAGACGTGCTTGCGAGCGAGGGCTCGGATACCTTTGGCCTCCATTACCATCTATCTCAGATCTTGGGACCTGAGTTCTCTAGGAGGATTCATTGCAGGCCTAGACATATGCCGATGAGCTATTGGTATAAGGGAAGCATCTCCTCATGCGCTTTGGGGTCGTCAGATAGGAGTAGCTTGATGAGACCTTAGGGCAGGTAGCTCAGGCTCGGGAGTGTGCATCTTAGCTACAGAGCATCATGTCTACAATGGTGTCATAGCTCTCCACTCATCTTAGAGCTGATTTTTCAGGCATCAGGACATGTTGGCTACCATTTCAGCTCTAACCCCTCTAGCTCCTACGCCAGCCCCTCCCGATCTTGCTTCAGCCCCTCGCAACGATGATGAGATGGTTGGAGAGGATGATTTTCATTTAGCAAATTTTTTATGTATTTTATTTTTATTTAAAAAATATTGTAATATAATTTGATTAGTAATATAATTTGAGTATTTAAGATATATTCCTCCATTATTATTAAGTTTTATATGAAATTTTTTATTCTTTCAAGTTTTAATTTGAGTAATTATATATTGAACTACATCTATCAAGTAAAAAAGGGCAAATTTATAATGTTTTTTGTTGTTTAAAAGTCTATAGCAGCAGTTGAAAATTACTGTCATAGATGTGCTAACCGCTGTCATAGATATGTGCTAACTGCTGCCATAATTTATAGCAACGGTTGTAGAACAACTACCGTATCTCTATAGCAGGAGTTCTAAAACTGCTACCATAGTATATAACTATAGCAATGGTTCACTAATCGCCACTATAGATAAACTATAGTAGCGGTTCAATAATCACTACCATATAGAGGTATAGCAACGATTTGTAATCGCTACTGTAGGATCTATAATAGTGGTTCAACAATCGCTGCTATATGTCAAGTTATAGTAACAGTTAAATAACCACTGCTATACCTCGCATATGACAGCGGTTATGATAACTACTATAGAAAACACTGCCATAGACCTATGGTGATAGTGACAATGGTAGCAGTTAAGTAACCACTATCATAGACTATGGCAGTGATTTTTTGGGATATGACAGTGGTTCCAAAATGCTACCTAGCCCTCCCTGTAGTAGTATTATAGTATGCATATAGTTTTTCTTTATTACCCTAATCGCAGTGAAAGGAGATTCAAAAATAATTTTTAAATCAAATTTAAGCATTTTGATCTAAATCATAACTACCTAGGATCATCTAACATACATAAATAAATTAATCTATAGATCTAAAATTTAAAACACGAAGGAAAAAGATATACCTGATGCTTTTTCCTCCTCCTTTCTTCAATCGGATCAATCTAAACTTCAAAGCTCCTATTGTAGCTGCACATGTGCCCAGCCACTGCTAGTATCCACATAGAGCTCTTTCCAATCAGAACTCTGAAACTTTTGGGGTGCTAGCTCATCCCTTGCAGGCTTCGTTCTTTAGCTTGGATCTAAATCTATTTCTTGAAACAGATACTATAGCTTTCAAGGGATGGATTGAAACACCAAGAACAATCAAGAAGCCTTCTTGATTTTCATTTTCTTCTCACTTAAAGGGCTTGGTCTCTTCTTTTAGATTTGATCTAGAGGAGGGAGAAATATGGACATGGAAGGGATAGGAGAAAGAGAGGTAGCAGCTTATAACTTGCAGTAAGGAAGAGTCTTAGATGTGCCGCACGCCCCATACCTTTCTCTATTTATTTTGTTGCACAAATAACTCCTCTTCGATGCCACATTTAGATTGGAATAGGGTTGCAATAGATAGGGTTTTATCTCTTATCTTATAAAAGTCCTAATCTATCAAGGAAGTGAGGTGGCGCCTCACCTAAACCCTAAAACCTCTCTCACATGCGCCAAGGAAAAAGCAATGCAAATAATCACTGCCTAAAATCCTTTCTAGTAGGCCAAGAGGATAGAGAAGACTAGAGAACCTGGCCTCTAGTGGTCAGGATTAATTGGGTTCAAACTGGATTCAAATCTAGTCTAAATTAAGCCCGAATCGAATCATATTAGAAAGGCTGTCAAACCTGAACCAATTAGGTCTGAAATCCAAATCTGATTTGGATTATTGAATCCAATTAGCATTAAATTAAATTAAAATAAATTTAATTTAATTTAATTTAAATTAATTAGAACTTAATTTATAATTTAATCAGCTTTTAATTAAATTACAATTATTATAATTAGGTCAGCATGCTAATAATTAGTAGCTACCAAATCTATAATGTTTATAAATTACCAGTTTCTAAAATTTGAATCATCAATTTGATTGATAATTCGAACATAATCCAAACTATTGATCATGTCGAACTTCTTTTGTATGTGACCCCTCAGGTTCTATTTTGTATGGTAGTGAGACATACCATGATCTCCATCACAGTATCACCAAAACTCTTTTGATGGACCAGAACCCTTTCGACTCAACCCAACAAGGATTGTTGATTTGAAAATAATCATAGTGAGTTCTCATAATCCACTAGTGATGCCTAATAGTATATAGTGGCAACTCAGCAAAATAGAAAAGTCTAAACCCTAGATACAGTTAAAGTGTGATTCAGTCCTTCTATTATGAGTCCCAACTTGACGGAGATCATGGAGAACTTGTCAAACCCCATCGTTAGTTATATGCCAAATTGACTCGACTCAAGTTCATTTGTGAATCCCATGAAAACTTTTTTCTAGTATTCACACTTGCTTTGGCCAAAGACTTTCTGAATTTAGTCTTGCTAATCACATAAGACTTCTTTTTTTCTACTAAGATCAATAGATTTTATCTAAATGCATTCTATTCTAACAATGAACCTGAACTCACTAAAGCCAACGTACACAGCAAGGATCCAAATGGCTAGGAGCCAAGGAAACATATAGTTAAACCTAGTAGTCTTGCTACAAATAGCCAATATATCATAGATCAAAGGACCAGTTACACTACTACAGCATTGAAAAGAACTATTGATGAGCGAGTAGACATCCAAGTGATTTCTCATGATGTTCACACTTAGTACAAATTATTCTCTAACAACCACCTACACTCTTATCCTAGTGTTTCCATACTTCAAACTTAAGGCTCATCTATCTGGAAGGGAGGTGATCATCCATGCACCAATCTTGATGAGATCAATCACTATCCTCCATGATAATTTTGTGATCAGAAGCATTTAGAAACCAACCACTAATAATGTATGTCTTAAATTCTCAACACCTTGAGAATATACAAAATCATCTTTGTTAATTTTTAGGATAAATCATGGACACATAAACATGATTAGAAATAAGAATGCCTTTATTGAGAATAAAATATTTACATGTACAAAGACAAGCCCTGGAAATACATATGTGTCAGCCAATAATTAGCTTCTAAAGCACACTTTTAATAAATTTCCACTTGACCTAAAGGCAATTGGCCATATACCTAAGATCCATCTTCTCAAAGTGAGCTTCAACCTTCTACTAGCTAAGAGGCTTTATCAGTGGGTTTGTCATGTTCTGCATAGAGTCAACTCTCTATACCTCGATGAACTGCTTCTCGAGATATTTGCACCACTCTATATGCTTGGACTTTTGGTGAGACCTAAGCTCCTTAGCAAGTCCTATGGCACCATTGTTGTTGCAATACAGTGCAATGGCATTCAATGGCATCACATCTAGCTCCACAATGAACTTCTTGAACCAGTAAGCTTCTTAGCAACTTCAGAGGCAGTGATGTGCTTAGCTTCTCTAGTCGAATTTGCAATGAACAGTTATTTAGAATTTTTCCAACTGACCGATCCACCATTATATAGAAAAATATACCTCGATGTAGACCTTCTATCATCAATATCAGACATGAAGTTTGAATCAGTATACCCTTCAACTTTTAGCTTTGAACCTCCACTGAAGATCAAGAATAAATTTTTAGTTCTTTTTAAGTACTTAAGGATGTTCTTTATAGCTATCTAGTGCTCTTTGTTTGGATTCAACTGATATCTGCCATGATACTCATGGTAAGGGCTATATCAAGTCGAATACACAGCATGGCATACTTGAGGCTCCTTATAGCTGAAGCATAAGGAATCTTGGTCATGCGTTGGATCTCCTCAGGTATGTCATAGCACATCTTCTTAGAGAGATAAACACCATGCTTAAGAGGCAAGAGATATTGGGGATGTCTGGCTAGAACACTACCATCTCAAGATCTAGTACCCTTTCGTTAATAGTAGGAAGAAAGAAAAAACAAAAAATGAACATAATTAGATATATGGATTAGCTCAAGTGCTAGCTCTACAGGGCATGCAAGTTTCACTATAAAAGAAAAAAATAAGTATAAGAGGAGAACACCTATTCTCTACTAGCTGTACATAAACCTCTCTTAACTAGAAGCTACTGTGAGCTCAAAAATGGTGCTCTCAAGTCATGAAAATATGAGAAGATAGGTCATGGAAAGATGAGAGCAAACTGAAAGAGAAATCAGCTCGAGTAGCAAAGTTCAAAAATTAAGCCGGCTCACCTTGAGATTGAACTGGTTAGTTGAAAACTGGGTCAGTTTAGTTCAGGACTGGATCGACTATGTCTCAAAGAAAAATTTAGATAGAAAGTAGCATTTTTGGACTGTTGGCATGGTACACAACTAGATCGGCTCAGTCTCAGACTAAGCCAACCTAGTCACAGGTTAGCTGACTCAATCTAAAACTAGACTGACTCGATTTTTGTGGATTTATTTTATGTACGTGAGTTGCTCAAATTTTAGAAAATTTTTCTATGAGCTTGGGGCTTGACCATTTTGTAAAGTATAAATACTGAAAATAGATCAATGTTGTATATGATGCTGAATTCATTGAATAAAGCTCTTTTCTCCTAAAAAACTCTTGTGCTCTCTTTCTTTCTTTTCTTTTGAATTCATTATTTTGCTTCCACATTGATCCTAGGAGATTGTTTTTTGTTGCTTGACTAATCACCAGCAGCCATGCCGGTCTGAGAGAGGATAGTTTATCCCAATAATTGGTATCAAAGCGATGTTGCATGGAAGGAAGAAAAACACCTAGGGTTACTACATCCAAAATCTGTCGCACTAGGTTTTATCCAAAATCTTCTTGTTTCTTCATTGTTTGTCTCTAGATTAAGGTGGAGATTGGTTATGCGGAGGGATGGTGATACAGACGGTTGAAAAGAGGATATAGGGCATTTAGATCTTCTTTGAAGGATAGTGTTACTGGTGTGTGATTGAAGAAGAATGTCAGAGATCTGTTCTTGACTTGTTTGAAATCATGAGATTGAGTGGATTCAAGGTGAATTTTGAGAAGTTCGATGGCAAGGGAAACTTTATCCTATGGCAGCAAAGGATAAAAAACTTGTTGGTTCAGTAGAGGATCTACAAGATCTTGACAAGCGAAAGGCTAGAAAAGATCAATGCTGAGGATTGGGAAGAGTTGGAGGAAATTATTTTTAGCATAATTCGGATGTGCTTGGCTGATCAGGTTTTGCCAAGATTTGTATAGAGACTATAGGAAAGGGGCTCTAGATGAGACTGAAGAATAAATACATAGGAAAAAATATAACGAACAAGCTGTGGTTGAAGAAATAGCTGTATAGTCTGAGGATGTCCGAAGATGGAGATCTTGTTGCACATATCCAAAGGTTCAATCAGATGTGTTCTAAGGTGATGTGTTTGGATTTGAAGATCAATGAGGAGGATCGGGTGTTGCTACTATTATGTTCTCTCCCAAGTTTATATAATGGTCTCATAACAACTTTAGTTTATGGAAAGAAGATCCTAAACTATGAAGAGATTATTGGTGTGCTCAGATCAAATGAGCAAAGGAAGAAGATATGCAAGGAAGACCCTAAGTCTAAGATCTTAGCTGTGAATGAAAGATAGGAAAGATCAAAGAATAAGGAAAGAGAAAAATGCAAGGATAAGCTGAAGTCTCGAAATCAGAGGAAGATATTGAAATATTATAAATATCATCAGCCTGGACACCTGAGGAGAGATTATTCCCTTTTGAGATTAGAAAAAGAAAAGGCCAGTAAGGAAGATGATACAATTTTTGTGAGCAATGGAGAAGACTTGTTAGTTGTATCAGATGGATCTACAAAGTATGATACTATATGGATATTGGATTCAGCATGCTCGCACCACTATACTTCTCAACGAAAGTGGTTTGCTACCTACCAGAAGGCCGATGGTGGAAGTATCGACCTTGGGGATGATCACCCATGCAAAGTAGTTGGCTCTATCAGGATGAGGATGTACGATGGGATTAATCATACATTATCAAATATCAGGCATGTACCAAAGTTGAAAAAGAATTTAATTTCTTTGGGCTACTTGGAGGAATAGGATTATGCTTTTAGTAGCCAGGCTGGGAGTGGATGTTTGATAATTTTCAAGAAAGCTTTGGTGGTGATGAGAGGTAGAAAATTGAGCAACAATCTTTATAGATTAGAAGGCTCAGTGGTGAATGATAGTGTAGAGGTGCTAGCAGCGGCATCGGAGGAGTAGATTTTATATCGACTGTGGCACTATTGAATGGATCATATGAGGGACCGTGGGCCCACTGAACTTAGTAGAAGAGGTATAATTCGAGTCCTGAAGAATGAAGGCATAGATTTATGTGAGCCATGTATCTTTGACAAATAGCATACGATAAAGTTTGCCAGAAGTACCAAGCACAATGGAGTACTGAATTTAGTACACTCGGATGTGTGGGGACCAGCCCCGTAATTCATCTCGCTATTATGCCAAACCCGTACTTGGCTTTATCTTTCAATGATAAAAAAAGTAAAATTAGTTTAAGGGCATCCTATGTTAAATTTTGAATTCTCACCATAGAGCAAATTTCTAAAAATTCATCCAGATGCTTATAAGGATCTTTGTTGGTGCTTCGATAGAAAGATGGGAGCATCTGGATTGTGGTCGGCTTGATCTTATAGTGGATAGCATGAATTTTAAATAATTGGATACAAGTCGATGGATTATAGATGAAGGAAATAAAGTATTTCTTCATCTGTCTAGGTGGTTCTCTAAAATTTTCAGCCATTTGGTTATTGAGTTTAATATGATTTAGCCATTTAATTTGATGGTTGGGTTCAACTAGATCAGATAAAGCGATTTTCTATCGTGTATATATTAGTTCAATCCTAATATATGGTTCAAAACTTTTTTAGATTTTTTTATTATTTTTTTTATTATTTTATTTTTTTTTATTTTTTAGTATTTTTTTATTTTTTATTATTTTATTTATTTAATTATTTATTTAATTTATTTTAATTTTATTATTATTTTTAATAATTTTTTAATTTAATTTAATTTAATTTTTATTTTATTTTAAGAGGAGAAAGTAGAAGAAAGAAAGAAGAGCTCTAAAGAAGAGGTCCTAAGGAGTCCTAGAGTGAAAAAGAAAGAGAGAGGAATTAGGGTTTAATTAGATTTGATTTTGATTAGCAATCAAGTTAGGCAAATAATTCTGACTAAGGATTGTCCTAGATCTAGATAGCTCCTAACTACCAAGGTCATCTTCAAGCCCTTCAAGTGTAGGATCAGTCAATCAACTGGTCAGATAAGTATAAGATCGGTGGAAGTCCCTCCATTGCTTGTCTTAGACATCAATTATGCTTGGCCAGATAAGCTAATGGAATCGATTAAGTAACTACCTTTCTTCGGACCCAATCATTCCTAAACCACTTTCCTAGACATCGGTTAAATTGATTAACTCTAATCCGGTCCAACTTTTAGGATTCCTTATCCTAATGAGCTTGAGTTCCTAGGGTTGATGTCTAATTGATTTTAAAATTAAAACCTTAGATCAATGCAGGATGTTGGTTGGTTATTTTGGGCCAAAAAAGGATGGTCAAATTTTCACCTTATCTTATTTAATTGGGTTATGCCATTAATTTAGTTTAATATGAGTATGCATAAAAAAATTTCAATCAAAGGATTCTATGCAATTTAAATAAGATGCATGCAATTAATTGAAGTTGAGATGCTCACCTTGTCTCCGGTGATCACCAAAAAAAATAAAAATAAAACTAATATGATACATGCTCCAAGTAGTTAGGATTTCTAATCTTATCATGAAGCTTTTAATTAGGTTTAAATGAATATTTTTTTAATTAATTAAAAAAAAAAAAAGAGATCTAAGGTTTGGATTGATCTCACTAAACAAGATTAGATGATTTGCTTTCCTTAATTTTTTCTTCTTTTATCTCTTTTCCTACAAAATAAATAAAAAAAGAGTTAGTAAGCAATATTTATAAAAAAAATTATTTATAATTAATTTATAAAAAAATTAAAAAAATCAACAAAAAAAGATAGCATCTATTCCTTCTCCGGCAATGGTGCTAAAAAACTTGATAGATCGCGATGTTGTCGTTAAGACATCTATTTATCAATTTAATTCGACTTCTTAAAATAATTAAAAGTACGTAGATGGTACTGAGTTAAGTTGAATCCATAGAAAATGTAGTATTTTAGTTTTGAAATCTTTGATTTTGAGAAAAAAAGAAAAAAAAATTTTAAAGTTGAAAAATAAATAAAGAATAAAAATTAAATAATATGACATAATAAATTTGGTACTAAGATCTACTAGTTAGATCTTAGCATCTACTTGTAGTAAAATAAAAAGCAATAATTAAAGTGCAAAAATTAAATTGCAAGAAAAATAAAGAGCATGAAGTTAAAGAGCATAAAAATAAATATTTCATTAATTAAAAAGTTCATAATTTAAATACATAAAATTTAAAAAGAAAAAAAATAAAATAAAAAATTAAAATAGGTTGATCTCTGATCTTGGATCGACGTTAGCATTGAAATGGTGTAGAAGCCAGCTCTTCTTCACAGCACCCGTTGCTTGAAGCAGCCTCTAACCCAAGCATGGCTCTAACCTTTATCAAACTCCTTCTCATGATTGAAGACAATGAACTCTGGAGGCCCAGGGTCTTATTTATAGGTATTGGAGGGTTGGAGGATTTGTTGCTGGGCAATATGGGGCTAAGGAGAAGTATAGACCCATGTTTGTTGAAGAAAATAGCAGAAAATCATTAGATCAAAGGTCTTATGAAGTCTCTACATGTTCTGGCCATTAGATGGTGATCCAAGGCTTTAAACAATACCAAAATTGGATGTGTATAAGCCCAGATTAGGTCAGATTAAGTTTTGACCATCCGATCACGTTAATTAGGAGAAAATATGGCCGTTGATCATGCGTTGGGTGTTCTGATCACCGTTGGAAGCTTTGTTAGCCATTGGATCATCGCTTGGAGCGTGCGTGGCCATCGGATTAAAGTTCTAGTGAAAACGTCCCCACCATCCAATCTTGATCGGCAACAACCACAGCCGCATGATCGCACACTTACTGTTCCCATGGACCGCATAGATGGACTGCATCGCACACCGCAATCAATCAGCACCTATCTTTGCCACTTGAAATGATGAAAATACCCCATGAGCCATGATAGATTTTTTATAAACCCCTTAAGGTTCTAGATCCACCACATGGCAGCGTGTGATTCGCTGTCTTCTACTGAGCTGACGGTCCATGCCTGGATCATGGACTGGCTGATCGACTTCTGTGGTTGAGTCGGCTTGGATGGCTTGGCTTGTCTTGCGGAGTCAGCTGAGCCATTTTTTTTATTTTAATTTTTTTCTTTTTTCCTTTAAAAATTCATATCTAGTCCAGTTTAGATTCGATTTGTTTCAAACTTATTTCATTGCAATCAAAACAATGAGCTCTTTCTACTAATAATAATTTTTTTATTATTATTATTTTTTAGTTATTTTTAATTAATAAAAATATTGATTTCTCAAATATATATATAAATTAATTATTAATTTTTAAAAGTAAATATAAATTAATTAATAAATTAATGCTTTTATTGGTGATTTTATGGTACTTCTCAGATAGCAAAGTTCAAAAACTAAGCCGGCTCACCCTGAGATTAAATCGGCTAAGTTGAAAATTGAGCCGGCTTAGTCTAGGACTGGGCTGGCTATGTCTTAGAAAAAAATTTAGATAGAAAGTAGCATTTTTGGACTATTGGCATGGTACATAACTGGATTGACTCAGTCTCAGACTGAGCCGACCTAGTCACAAGTTAGTCAGCTCAATCTGAAACTAGGCTGGGTCAATTTTTGTGGATTTATTTTGTGTACGTGAGTTATTTTAATTTTAGAGAGTTTTTCTATGAGCTTGGGGCTTGATCCTTTTATAAAGTATAAATACTAAAAATATATCAAGGTTGTATATAATGCTAAATTCATTAAACAAAGCTCTTATCTCCCGAAAAACTCTTATGCTCTCTTTCTCTCTTTTCTCTTGAATTCATTATTTTGCTTCTACATTAATCCTTGGAGATTGTTCCTTATTGCTTGGCTAATCATCAGTGGCCATGCCGATCTAAGAGAGGATAGTTTATCCCAACAGTTACCCTCATAAAAGCTCTCTAAAAATCTCCAAGGAGACCCTCAGCAGCTACATCATGCCTAACGGTCGCTCACACAGTTGTTGCCACGCTCTACCTAATGCTCTGCTCTATCTCGATGCTCTGCCTACATCTATTCTATGGGCTGCATGCTCTCGACACTCTGTAGAACTCCTCTCGATGATTGCTAAGGCCTTCTATGCGTTCTCATCTCCACAGCACCATCAGCATTTAAATAGGCTGAGAATCCCCATGTTGGCTGTTCACATGAGCCCTAACAGGACTCTATCTCCTAATATAAGTCCAATAGGACTCAGACCACATCCATAGCCATCCAGATCTTTATCGTAAGGAACAAGACCATTGGATCGTGCACAAATGCATGTGAACCTCATGAATAGACCACCAAAAAACATGTGAACCACGTAACTCCTCTTATGGACCACTCAGTCCATGTGAGCCATGACAGTGCTGTGCACGTACCCACATTGGGCATCTCTCTGCACGTGCGTTGTGCGCTGTCGCTCGGTCACTCGAGCACCCAGCCAAGCCCCTTTGCATGACCACCTGGACCACACCCATGCATGCAGCCGCCTAGACCTAGGCTAGTCATCATGCATGCCCGCACGTTGGCATTGGGCCAGGCGCACGTCTGGGCCATATGCACCCATGTTGGCTCCTACACTACGCTTGGGCATGGCCTAGCATGCTGCTGGCCTGGTTGTCGGGCTTGCCCCACTGTTGTTGGCCTGTGCTGGCCTATGGGCCCTCTTGATAGCCTGATCTTGCTCCATTGGCTTTCTCATGCGTATCTTCTTTATCCAGAGTCTATTTGGGTTGTTCTTGGTCTTATTAGACTCTGCTCATCATCTTAGATATGTTGTGGGCTTATTATGGAAGAATTCAAGGCATTTTTCATAACAATCTTCATCTTGACTCAATATTCAGCCTCCACTTGACTTTGAGAGCTTTTGGATCTTCTCGCTCCCATGCTCTAGGGCAATCACTTGCTTCTTATGGATGGACAAACATGGAAGTCGAGTCAGGCCACTCGATCCCATCTCCATCATGTGCCGTGCTCTACCTGACCTAAGACCTACTCAAGGTAGCCTCTTGGTGATGTCACTTATCCTCCCAAGTCTCCCATTCCATGTCTAATCCATCTCCATCTAGAGCTCCACCTTGCATTGGGCTCTTGCTGGCATCTTCCATGTAGACAGCTCCTCCTTGTACAAGAGGGCATTGATCAACCCTTCGCGATTGACCTCCACCTTGATTGCATCTATCTTCTCCATCTTCAATCTTGATCATCACCACCGTAATCATCTTAGTACTAATCCAACTCTGATACCAATTGTTGAGAATATCTGGCTAGAACACCTCCACCTTAGGATTCGGTATCCTTTCGTTAACAGCAGAAAGAAAGAAGAATTAAAATGAGAACACAATTAGGTACATGGATTAGCCCAAGTGCTAGCTCCACTAGGCATGCAAGCTTCATTATGAAAGAGAAAAATAAGTACAAGAGAAGAACACCTACTGTCTACTCACTGTACAAAAATCTCTCTCAACTAGAAGCTATCCTCACAAAAGCTCTCACAAAATCTCCAAGGAGACCCTCAGCAACTACATCATGCCTAACGGCCACTCACATGGTCGTTGCCTTGCTCTGCCTACATCTGCTCTACAAGCTACATGCTCTCAGCACTCTACCGAACTCCTCACGATGGCTACCAATCGTACTTATCTCCATAGCACCATCAATCCTTAAATAGGCTAAGAATCCTCGTGTCGACTGTTCACCAGAGTCCTAATAGGACTCTATCTCCCAATATGAGTCCAATAGGACTCTGATCGCATCCATAGCCATCTAGATCTTTACTGCAAGCATCAAGACCATTGGATCACACACAAACACACGTAAACCCCATGAATAGACCACCAAAAAACTCGTGAACCATGTAACTCCCCTTATGGACGGCTCAATCCACATGAACTGCGATAGTCCTATGCACATGCCCATGCTGGGCTTGTCTCCATGAGCGTGCTATCGCCCAATCACCTTAGCACCTAGCCAAGCCTCTTCACGTGACCGCTTGGGCTAGGCCACACCCGCCTGGACCTAGGCCGGTCATCGCGTGCACCCGCATGCTGGTGCTAGGCTGGGCATGCGTTTGGGCCACACATGGCCGCACTAGCCCTGGGAGTGGCCTAGCGCACTATCGGCCTGGCCCACACTGCTGCCAACCTGCACTAGCCTATGGGCCCCCTCGATAGCGTGATCTTGCTTCGTTGGCTTCCTCATGCATATTTTCTTCATCCGGACTCCGTTTGGGATGTTCTTAGTCTCATTAGACTCCACTCATCATCCTAAATCTCAATATAGGATTATAATGGGAGAATTTGAGGTGTTTTCCTTAACAAGAGATCTCTCTTAGAGTTTTTCATTCTAAACCATTTCAAAACCTCCTCAATGTACATGCACTATCAGAGTCCTATCATTCTTTTAGATCTTTTCCTATAGATCTTAATACCAAGAATGTAGGAAGCTTCTCCTAGATCCTTCATAGAGAATTCCTTCGATAACCATATCTTGATCGATGTTAGCATGGGAATATCATTTCCAATTAGGTCTATGTCATCCACGTATAATACAAGAAAAGTGATAGGCACTCCCACTGACCTTTTTGTACACATAGGACTCCTCATTTTTGATAAAATTAAATAATTTGATCATATCGTTAAAGTGAGTGTTCTAGCTCTGAGATGCTTGCTTAACATAAATGGACCTTTGCAGCTTGTAGACTTTGTGATCATTATCAATAGATATGAAACCTATAGAATGCTCCATGGATATCTTTCTCAAGATATCCATTTAGAAAAGTAGTTTTTATATCCATTTGTGTTGCCTAGTAAGATAACCCAAGAGGAGTGGGGGGAGTGAATTGGATTTTTCAAATTTAAAAAGATTATGTGTTGTTTTTGAAACTAATAAAGTGTTGAAGTATGCTTAAATGTAATGTAACTAAGTGTTGACCCCATGATTGATTTTGATGATCGCCAAACCTTGAGTATATTATGTATCTAATCATGTATTTCAAGAATATGTGTAGAACTTTTCAAATGCTTAAAATGAAGAAATTATCCATAGAAGAAATCTCCTCACAAGAAGTCAAAAAAAGGAATAATTTTAAATGCTCAAATAAAGCTCAAATAATAAGTTTTTGAAAGCCTCAATGGTGGGAAAGATCATAATCAAGGTGGAAGAAGTCCTTAAAAGTTGAAGACAAAAAGCCATTCATGCAGAAAAATATGCAAAATTGTTGAAGGCTAAAAATATAGATAATCCAGTGAAAAACTGAGCTAGCTCAATACTTAGTCGACTCAATGAAAAACTTAGATGACCTAGTCTCAAAAAATAGAAAAATAGAAAGCTGATTTTTGTAATAAACTAATACTGAGCTGATCCAGTTGTAAACTAAGCTGACCTAGTGAAAAATTGAACCGACCCAATGACCGTAATGGCTAGTTTTTTAGAACTTTAACTTTTTATCCACAACGACTCCTAACGGCTATTTTCTCCAATGGCTAGAACTCATTCTGAAGATCTTCTAGATGTAAAGAATTGGTGGATAGCCTCAAGAATATATAAGAAAATCTTTGGAGCATTAAAAACAAGATTTTGAAGAGTTTATTGAGTATTCATTAAGAAAGCAAGAAGAGTGAGTTGAAAAGAGTAAGGAGTGATTTTCAGACATTCTTTATCCTTCCAACATTCTTAAATCTGAGAGAAGTTAGACCATCATTATTGAAGATCATCTCCTACTTTCTCAAGCATTCAAAGAGTAGAAATCAACCCTACAAGTAAAGCAATCCAGATTTTCTTTTCTTGGATTTTATAGAGTTTGTTTTAAATTATATTTTTTATATTTTGTTTCAAATTTCTTGGAGTGAGAAACTTGGAGTGGTCCAAGCTTCGAGTTGGACATTGTATTGATTTGATTAGTGAGCCAAGGGTAAAATCAATCGAGGTTGATTGTGAGCGTGGAAAATAATCATGTATAATTTTGGTTGGTGAGCCAAGAAAAATCAACTAAACTTGATTGTGAGTCCAAAAAATAATTGGATTGTAATTCTTGTTGAGAATTATAGTTGAATTCCCAAGAGGTATTCTTGGGGAGTGGACGTAGGTGCTGAGTTTGGCACCGAACCATTATAAAATTTATGTATTTATGATTGTGTATTCTTTACATTATTGCTTTCATTAGTTGCACATTACAAAGCTTGTTTTATTACTCATTGTATGCACTTCACTTAGTTTAAATCATTCAAATCTGCACATTAGTCAAAAACTTTTTGTAATACCCAATTCACCCCCCCTTTTGGATAGCCATCCTTGGGCAACAAGTGGTATCAGAGTAGGTGCTCTAATATTAGTTGTTGACCTAACGATCAAAGAGCTAAATATTTTATGACTGACCCATTTTATTCTTTGTTAAGTGAGGGACACTCAACCATTAGACCTCCATTTTTCAACGGCACCAACTACACTTATTGGAAAACTAGAATGATAATCTTTATTCAAGCACAAGATTATGACATGTGGAATATCATACTCAATGGTCCTCATACACCCACAATGATTGTTAATGATTTATGTGTGCTTAAACCTAAAAATGATTGGAACGAGCAAGATAAAAGGCTAGTTCAATTAAATGCTAAAGCTATTAACATTTTATATTGTGCATTAGATTATAATGAATTCAATAGAATATCAACATGTTTATCCACAAAAGAGATTTTGGATAGACTTGAAATAATCCATGAGGGTACAAGTCAAGTCAAAGAATCTAAAATAAACATGTTAGTTCATAAATATGAGTTGTTTAAAATGCAACCTCATGAGACAATAAATGATGTGTTTACAAGATTTACTGAAATTATAAATGAGTTAAAAAATCTTGGAAAAGACTATTCTAATAGTGATCTTGTATGCAAAATTCTTAGATTCCTACCAAAGTCTTGAAAAGCAAAAGTAACGGCAATCCAAGAAGCCAAGGATCTTAGTAAGCTTGCTTTGGAAGAGCTAATCAGATTGCTCATGACACATGAGCTCAATATGATCCAAAGCATGAAGGAGAAAAAGATGAAGAAGACAACTCTTGCACTCAAGTCATCGGCCATTGAAGAAAGTTCAAGTGACTCTACCAAGGATTCGGAAGATAACGAAGAAATGGCGGTGATTATAAGAAGATTCATGAAATTTATGAGAAAGAAGAAAAATTTTAAACCAAGAAGAGGAAAAGAAGAAAAAAGTTAATTTAGAAAACATAAAAAGGATTACCCCTACTAAAAAAGAGCTCAAATTATGATGAAGAGCCATCCTCAAGTGAAGAAAAAACAAATCTATGCTTGATGGCTCACAACAATGAGGTAAACAATGAGAACTCTTTTGAATTTTCTTTTGATGAATTATTTGAAGCCTTTAACAACTTAATGAATCAATTTAAGAAATTAAAGCTGAAAAACAAGGAACTAAAAAAAATCTAATCTTCTTTTAGCTAATGAAAAGAGTAAACTCTTATTAGAAAAAGAAGATATTTTAAGAGAAAAGGATACTTTGGCTAAAGATAAAGAAATGCATCTCAAATCTGAAAAATCTTTAGTTGAAGAACTTGTTAAGTTGAACAAGGAGCTTGAGAATTTGGTTGAAGAAAAAAAAACTTTAGTTGACGAAAAACAAACCCTTTCAAAATCTGAAAAATTCTTAGTCAAAGAAAAAGAAAATATTTTAAAATCTGAAAAATCTCTTTTGGAAGAAAATGAAAAATTAAGAAAAAAGATTGAAGGAATATTAAACAATCAAAAAGCTATTTTTGATAAAGCAAAAATTGGTTATAATTTATTGAGAAAACAAAAATTTGTCAAAAACATGTTTAGCAAAGCTTCATTTGAAAATCATTCAATTACATGTTTTAAATATAACAAAGTAGACCATAAAATTTTTGAATGTAATTTTAAAAGAATTGGCCAAACTTTGATTAAACAAATTTGGATTTCAAAGGGAACCTTGAATACTAACTCCTATGGACTCAAGATGACTTGGGTACCAAAAATCATTAAGTGACTTTGCGGATGCACTAAGCATCCAAATGAAATGAAAGAAAGAAAATTTTTATGGATGCCTTGAAAATGAAAAGGGATGGATATTGATGCATGGTATAATCTAAATTTTTTCTCACATCATACCATCAATGATTGTTAAACTTATTTTGATTAAATCTATTGATTTTAATATGATTTCATATTATGTTTACTTGCCTGTTCTCTTAAAATTTTATTTAATTTTAAAATAGCTTTGTTTGCAAAAATAAGAAGAAGAAAATACCAAAGATAAAATGATTACTAACTTGGTATCAATCAAATTTAAAAATCTGAGCTCAAAAGTCAAATTTGTATTAATTAAGATTAATGTGGTATTAATTAATTATGCTTAATTTGAAAAAAAAAGGGAGAAAGTTGAAAAGTAAATTAATCTAACTATAAATATGAAAAATAGGAGGAGATATATTTTCTAATTTGATTTGATTAAAAATTTTAATTAATTTAAGTTAAGAAAAAATAAAATATGAACTTAAATTCTCAATAAAATTCTTTATAATATTCTTAAATTAAGCTTTTAGGTATTTATTCAATTTGATATGTATGCTTTTGTTTATCAAATCATTTTTGATAACTCTTTGGAGTGAAAAATATATTTGAGACATATTCTTACTTCAAATAGATTGATTTTGATACATTCTTATAATTTTGAAGCTCATTGATAAATATAATACTGAACTTTTTATGTGCCAACATTTAAACTTGATTTGCATAATCATTTTTGGCAAATGATTGGAGCTAAATTAATTTTTTTGCATATTCCTTCTCAAAAATAAATTTCTAAACTCAATTTTAAAACTCATTTGAAAATTCAAATTTGATCCTAAATTTATGATATGCATTGCAAAATTCTTATAAATTATTTATTTTGAAATAATTTTTACTCAAAGCAATGAATTTGAAAATATGACTATTTTTTGTCTTGATACTATTCATTTCTTTTTGCTCGATACATCTCTGATACATACCTTTTTTTAGCTTAATTGACTAAATTTTTTTAAAAAAATGAAATATTGAATATTACATATGTACTATGCTTGATTTCATATTCAAATCTTTTGAAAAATTCTATTTCTCTTAAAGCTTAAAAGTGCATATTTGAAAATCTAATTAAAGATCATACTCATTCAAAAAGGGAGAAAGCATATAATATTTAAATTCAATCTAATTTTTGAAATTAAAATAAATATTTAAAACTTATTTTGAGTCAAAGAATAAATTTTTAAAAGGAAGATGATTCATTTAAATTAATTTCATGAATTTAATGCATCTCTTAATTTAATGCTTTGATGTTTATTTTGATGACTTCTTGTTTCTTTCGATGAGCTTTTCGATGCTATCAAAAAGAAAAAGAAGTATGTTGAGTATATAAAATATGTATGTGATAAGTATCATAAATTCACCAATAAAAGTATTAATTTATTAATTAATTTATATTATTTTTTAAAAATTATTAATTAATTGATACATATTTTTGAGAAATTCATATTTTTATTAATTTAAAAACTAATTAAAAAATAATTAAATTAAAAAAATTAAATTTTATTATCAATAGAAAAAGATTATTTTTTTTATCATAACAAAATAAGTTTGAAGCAAAATAGAGCTAAAACGAAGAAGATATGAATTTCAAAAAAATAAAATAAATAAAAATTAAATAAAAAAGAAAAATGGCTCAACCGGCTTCACAAGCCAAGCCACTAAGTTAAGCCAAGCCGTCAAAGTCGACTCAGCCATAGAAGCCACCAGTCGGTCCACGATCTAGACGTAGACTGCCAGCTCAGTAGAAATCGGTGAATCACGGAGCGACACGTGGTGGACCTAGACCATTAAAGGGTTCACAGAAAATCTATCATGGCTCACAGGATATTTTAGACTTTTCACATGACAATAGGAGGTGCTGATTGATTATGGTGTACGGTGCAGCTGGTCCATGCAGTCCATGGCAACAGTAAAGGTGCGATCGGATTGATCCGATTGATTGCGATCAAGATCGGACGGCGGTGGTTATTTCCAAGTTTGATTTGAATTCCATCAGCGATCTGACGTGATCCATTGGCTAGAAAATCAGTAGGTGAAGATCCAACGGTCCAGAAAGCTCCCAACTTGATTAAAACATCCAGAACTCAATCTGACAGCCAGATTCTCTCCTGATTAACTCAATCGGATGGCCAGAATTTAATCCAACCTGATCTGGGCCAATACGCATTCGATTTTGATGATTTTTGGTCTGTTGGATTCCTATCAATGGCTAGATTTCATCTAGAGTACCATAATTCATTTAGGACTCCTTTTAATCTAATTTTTATTCAAATTTCTTCATATTTTGATGATCAAAGAGATTCTTAGTCCTATATTACTCAGAAGAAAACTTTCCAGCCCTGATAGCTCTATAAAAAGGACCCTAGGCCTCTAGAAATCAATAGATCTTCGATCAAGGTGAAGCTTTGGTACAGGAGGAAGTCAGGCTATGGGTTAATGGCTGCTTCAAAGCAATGGATGCCGAGAAGAAGAGCTGCACTTCTACACCATCTTTCTGCCAATATCGATCCAAGATCAGAGATCAATCTATTTTAATTTTTTTTATATATATTTAAATTATAAACTTTTTAGTTAATGTAATATTTATTTTTATGCTTTTTAATTTCATGCTCTTTATTTTTATTATAATTTAATTTCTATACTTTAATTATTACCTTTTATTTTATTGCAAGTAGATGCTAAGATCTAACTAGTAAATCTTAGTACTAAATTTAAATTTCGCACCTTTTAATTTTCGTTTCCAACTTCACTTTTGATTCCAAAACTCAAATCCTTTTCTTTTTCTTTTCAAAAATCTAAGATTTCAAATCTAAAACACTACCTTCTCTATGGATTTGATCCGACTCACTGCTATCTATGTATTTTTAAGAAGTCAAATTAAACTAATAAACATGGTGTCTTAACGACAACATCGTGCTCTTATCAAGTTTTTGGTGCCATTGTCGAATAAGGATTAAATGCTATTTTTTATTGATTTCTTTGATTTTTTAATAAAATTTTAATTTTTTTTAATTTTCTATAAATATTGCTTACTAACTTTTTCTTCTTTATTTTGCAAAAGAAAATAAAAAAAATAAAAAAAATTAGGACAAGAAGGAAGCTTCTAATCCTACTTGGTGAGATCAATCCTAATCTTAGTC
This sequence comes from Cocos nucifera, assembly GCA_006176705.1. Taxonomy (NCBI): domain Eukaryota; kingdom Viridiplantae; phylum Streptophyta; class Magnoliopsida; order Arecales; family Arecaceae; genus Cocos; species Cocos nucifera. The sequence continues at coordinate 40,438 of QRFJ01001348.1, forward strand.
CTCTTTTCTTTTTATTTATTTATTTATTTACTTTATTTTTAAATTAATTTTAAAAAATATCGATTTAAATCTAATTAAAAATCTCATGATAAGATTAAAAATCTTAACTGTTTAGAGTATGCATCATATCTATTTTATTTTTATTTTCTAATGATTGCTGGAGGCAAGGTAAGACTTTTAGAATTCAATTAGTTGCATGCATCTAGTTTAAATTGCATAGAACCCTTTGATTGAAATTTTTTTGTGCATATTCATATTAAACCAGATTAAGGGCACAATTCAATTAAACAAGATAAGGTGAAAATTTGATCACCCTTTTTTAGCCCACAAACAATCAACCAGCATCCTGCATTGACCTAAGCCTTTAATTTTAAAACCAATTAGACATCAGCCCTAGGAGCTCGAGCTCAATAGGACAAGAAATCCTAAGAGTTGAATCAGGTTAGGGTTAGTGAATTTGATTGGTGTCTAAGAAAGTGGTTCAGGGATGACCGAGCCCAAAGGAAGGTGGTTTCTAATTGATTACGTTAGCTTACTTGGCCAAGCACAATTGATGTCTAAGGCAAGCAATGGGGGAACTCCCATCGACCTTATGCTTACCTGGCCAATTGATTGGCTGATCCTACACTTGGAGTGCTCGAAGGTTGACTTGGAATAGTTAGGAGCTATCTAGGTCTAGGCTGATCTTAGGTTAGGATTAATTTGTTTGAAACTTATTTGAAAATAAAAAATTTTACTTTAGGTATTTTCAATCTTTACTGCCCTGACATAAGGTTGCCCTGGCATAACGGGAAGTTATGTTGCATGATTGTCCTAGGATATGAAAAGGTTGAATTAACTTAGAACTTAAAAAAGAGAGTTTAAAAAAATAAAATTAAATTTAAAAAAAAAAGATTGAGGACATTGAGAATATAGTGAATTCTCCAACACCCGTGTGGAGAAAGATTTCAGGTCGACTAGTCAAAATGGATTCAATTCCTATTTCAGATTCCATAACTTCAACATCCACAATGGATCTAGCAAATCAACAACAGCCTCAAACCCTTAAGGACTTATGTTATCCAGTTGGTTCTGTCCAACCCTCTTGCATTAGGTTGCCCCAACCCACAGTAAACAACTTTGAAATTAAACATCAAATTATTAACATGCTTCCAAAATTCATTGGAATAGAGGATGCATATATATTCATTAGGGAATTTGAAGAGGTTTGTGCAACCATGAAACTACAACAATTATTAGAGGATGAAATCAAACTAAGATTAATCAATTTTTCTCTTAAGGATAATGCCAAAAAGTGGCTTTATAGTCTTCCAAATCAATCTATCACGACCTGAGAGGGCTTTGTGAGAATATTCTTAAAAAAATATTTTTTGCATCATAAAATAGCTAGAATTAGAAATGAAATAAACCAATTCTATCAACTAGCTGGTGAATCATTCTGAAAATACTTTAATCTATTCAAGAACCTCTTGACCCAATGCCCACACCATGGAATAGAAACTTGGAGGCTATGCCAAATAATTTATGAAGGGTTAGATTCAAACTCTCAAACAATGTTAGAATCCATGTGCCAGGGATAATTTATGTACAAAGAACCAAATGAAGCCTGGCAATTTCTAGAAGACCTAGCCGAAAAAAGTTTATAATGAAAAACAACTAGGGAACCAAAAAAATCCACATATTCAAGAGGTGGAATTTATCAAATTCAAACCTTCCTAGCTGCAGAAGCCAAAATTGCAACTTTGACATGTAGGTTAGAGGCCTTAGAACTTCAGAGTCCAGCCAGTGTGAACCAAGTGTCTGCACCCATGTGCAATGGGTGCAATGCACCAAACCATGTTCTTGAGGAATGTTCCCTCCCAATGAACCAATTAGATAATGGATGTGCACAAGTGAATGCCACATATCAGAGACCATTAAACAATCCCTATGCACCCACTTATAACCCAGGTTGGAGGAATCATCCAAATTTTTTATGGTCACAAAACCTAAATGTAGGCGGTCCAAGATTCAATCAACAGAACCCAAGGCCTAATAATGTGATAAACACCCTACCACCACCAGACTTTAATATTAATGAAAAGAAACTTAGTTCTTTAGAGAAAAGTCTAGAAACCCTAGCCAAATCTAATGCTGACACTAATACCACCTTAAGCAATTTCATGCAAACCATAGGACAACTTCTGAATTCAAATTCTCAGGCCATAGCCCACTTAGAAATGCAAGTGAGTCAGCTAGCATCTACCATAAGTGAACGTGAATGAGGTAGGCTACCTAGGCAACCTGAGCCCAACCCAAGGAATCAAAATGGTAGACCATCCTAAGGAAACTAGGTTAATTAAGTTAATGCTATTTATTCCTTGAGCTTAGAAAAATAAGTGGATAATAAGGTAAATACACCTGACACTAGAGAGGACTATGCTGAGTCTATTGAGCCACCCAATGAACAATCTATCTTACAAACTCAAGCTCCTGAAACTGATAGTGCACCAAACCAGATGCCCATAATCTCTAGAGCTCCTTTTCCAAATTGATTAATGTCTAATAAACAATTGAAATATTTAGTCAAAATGTTAGAGGTATTTAAGCAAGTTCAAGTAAACATTTCTTTACTAGACATGATCCAATAAGTTTCGACTTATGCCAAATTCTTAAAAGACCTTTGCACCAAGAAAAAGATGATTAACGTACCAAAGAGAGCTTTCTTAGCAGCAAGTGTGAGTTCATATTTGTTAAGTCATATACCTATAAAGTACAAGGATCTAGGTTCTTCAACAATTTTATGTGTCATAGGAGAAACCCACATTGAGAAGGGGTTACTTGATTTAGGGGCTAGTGTAAATATTTTGCCCTATTCAGCATATGAGCAATTAGGATTGGAAAAGCTTCAGCCAATAGGGATCACATTACAATTAGCAGACCGATCTTTTAGGATCCCCAAGGGAATGGTAGAAGATGTTTTGATTAAGATCAAAAATTTTATCTTTTCAGTTGATTTTGTCATTTTGGAGACTGAGCCAATATCAAATCCTAAGGGTTAAATTTCAGTGATTTTAGGAAGACCATTCCTAGCTACTGCTAATGCTAAAATCAATTATCTGAATGGACGTATGAAACTGTCTTTTGGAAATATGACTATCAAGCTGAATATTTTCAATTTGGAACAGGAATCTACCAAGCATGCTAATGTAAGTATAGTCCAAGATAAAATTTATGAACCCATAGACATTAGCGATGAGGAAGTCGATCTTGAATCTAGTATCTAGCCAACCCATGAATATGAGAACCTAGATAAAATACTTGGAGATAATAAAAATGGTGAGAGATGGGAGCCTCCCACTGAACCACTCATAGAAATGACTAAACCATCACCCGAGTCATCAAAAGAAGAGGCACCCAAAGTAGAGTTGAATTCCCTCCCTAAGCACCTCAAGTATGTATATTTAGGTCCAGAGAAAACCTTACCTATAAGTATTGCATCAGACCTAAATCCTAACCAAGAGGAGAAATTATTAGCAGTCTTAAGAGAAAATTGAGAAGCAATAAGCTGAACCATGGTAGACATTAAAGGAATAAGCCCTTCCATAGTTCAAAATAAAAATTTTGAGGAATTGGTTAGTACTAAGACTAACCACATAGAAGAACTTGATCCAGAAATTAGTACTGATGCTAGTTCCAGTAAGATAGACATAGAAAAAAAGAGAATAGATGATTTATCCAAAATTTATAAACCTAAAAGTCTGTTCCCTTCAACCCTAGAAGCAAGTTCTTCTTACAAAAATTAAGAGGCATGTAATAAAGAGTCAATAGAGTTGTTTTAGCAAGATCACATTAATTTACCTCTAGAATTAAAACCATCTTTAGTCACCCTTCCAGCACCCATTGAATCAAACTTAACTCCTAATACAAAAACTCCATTCATGAGCATTTTAGAAAAATAAATAGGAGAAATTCTTAATAAACATGGATCTGAGGATGGGGTCACAAATTATATTTTTCTAATTAACAATGAATATATCAATAATGAGATTATAAATTAACTTTCTGAGATTGGCAATCTAAAACCATTGAAATTTATCAATCTAGTATTTGACATAGGATAGTAAGCTGTATTGTGTCTGACTGAAGATGGTAAACTTAGTGCTTGTTGAGAGAAAACCTAATATTTAGTTTTCTTTAGTCTAATTTATCTTTTTAGTTGATTTTTTTTTAGGATAATTTGAATAAGTTGGAGGGAGAGCTTAAATTTTCAAAGGCATATGCTGGACCATATACATTGAGTCAGGTGTATTCTTTCATGTTCTTTATTACACTCTTTATTTTTTTTTTCATTGAGGATAATATCGATTAAGTTAGGAGAGAAAAAAATAAAAATTTTAAAATTTTAAGTTCTTAAAAAAATTAGTATTTAGTATTTAGACACCTAATTATGCTTAAGAATCGAATTAAACTAAGCATTTTTAAAAAAAAAATTGATACACAGATCAAAGAATCTATGAGATATTGAGGAATAAGTATTAATAAAATTTAATAAAGAGTTAAGTCTAGAATATAAAAAGTTTTTTCTTGAGTATTTCTAATTGTTTCTACTAGCATCAAAGAAAAGTTTATCTTTTATGGACTTGTGTAGGATAACTATATATTTCTTCATATAAAAAAATTATTTTAATAAAATAATTTTTAAGTACTTCTTACTGAGTAACCGAACCTCTTTGCCTAAGCAAGTATTGAGTTTCGCATTAAAAGGTGGGAAGGGCAAAGAAGCTCATTATAAAGCTAGTCTTAACTCATAGCCTGTTTGATTCAAGCTAGTAAGCTCGAGGGGTATTCTATATCTAGTGCCCTAAAGCCAACTAATTTGAAAGTCATTGGCCCAAGACTTGCTACATGGATCAAATAGAAAGCTTAAGGAATTAAAACACTCAATAGTGGTACAATATTAAAAAAAATAAAAAAATAAAAATATTAGTTTTTCACTAAGTAATCGAATCTCGTTGCCTAAGTAAGCAATGATATTCACGTCAAAAAGTAAGCAATGTGAAAATAAAAATCAATAAATGAAGGATAGAAGTAGTAATACACTTGTCTATATGAAAGTTTAGACAATTCAAAGATAAAGATAGGATAATTTAGAAAAAGTTTAGAAAAATTTAATATTTTTTACTTAATTTTTTTATTAATAAGTATTAATATTTCAATGATATATCTCACTTAAGTTCTACTGAATATCAATGGCTATTTTGAAAACTGCTTAAATAAAATTCAAAACTCTAAAGTTAAAAGATATTTAAAACTAAATTCTTTATTTACTCGAGGATGAGTAAAACTTAAGTTGAGGGGTATGATAAGTATCATAAATTTATTAATAAAAGTATTAATTTATCAATTAATTCATATTAATTTTTAAGAATTATTAATTAATTAATACATATTTTTAAGAAATTCATATTTTTATTAATTAAAAAAATAATAAAATTAAAAAATTAAATTTTATTATTAATAGAAAGAGCTTATTTTTTTTATCACAATAAAATAAGTTTGAAGCAAAACAGAGCTAAAACGAAGAAGATATGAATTTCTAAAGACATAAAATAAATAAAAATTAAATAAAAAAAGAAAATGGCTTAGTTGGCTCCGTAAGCCAAGCCAAGCTATCAAAATCGGCTCAACTATAGAAGCCACCAGCCAGTCCACGATCCAGACGTAGACCACCAGCTTAATAGAAACCAATGAATCACGAAGCGACACGTGATGGACCTAGACCCTTAAAGGGTTCATAGAAAATCTATCATGGCTCACAAGGCATTTTGAATTTTTCACTCGATAACAGGAGGTGCTGATTGATTGTGGTGTATGGTGCAGCTAATCCATGCAGTCCATAGCAACAGTAAAGGTGTGATCGGATGGATCTGATCGATTGCGGTCAAGATCAGATGGTGGTGGTTATTTTCAAGTTTGATTCGAATTCCATCAGCGATCTAACGCGATCCAATAGCCAAAAAACTAGTAGGTGAAGATCCAATGGTCCAGGAAGCTCCCGACTTGATTAAAACATCTAGAACTCAATCCGACGGTCAGATTCTCTCCTGATTAACTCAATCGGATGGTCAGAATTTAATCCAACCTGATCTGGGCCGATACGCATTTGATTTTGATGATTTTTGGTCCGTTGGATTGCTATCAATGGCTAGATTTCATCTAGAGTAGTAAAATTCATCCAGGACTTCTTTTAATCTAATTTTTACTCAAATTTCTTCATATTTTGATGATCAAAAAGCTCCTTAGTCCCACATTGCCGTGAAGAAAACTCCCCAGCCCTCCTAGCTGTATAAAAAGGACCCCAGGCCTTTAGAAATCAATAGATCTTCGATCAAGGTGAAGCTTTTGTACAGGAGAAAGCCAGGATATGGGTTAATGGCTGCTTCAAAGTAATGGGTGCCAAAAAGAGCTAGGCTTCTATACCATCATTCTACCAATGTCGATCCAAGATCAGAGATCAGCCTATTTTAAATTTTTTTTTATATATTTAAATTATAAACTTTTTAATTAATATAATATTTATTTTTATGTTCTTTAATTTCATGCTCTTTATTTTTATTGTAATTTAATTTTTGTACTTTAATTATTACTTTTTATTTTATTGCAAGTAGATGCTAAGATCTAACTAGTAAATCTTCGTACCAAATTTAAATTTTTACACTTTTTAATTTTCATTTCCAACTTCACTTTTGATTTTAAAACTTAAATCCTTTTCTTTTTTTTTCAAAAATCAAAGATTTCAAATCTAAAATACTATCTTCCCCATGGATTCGACCCGACTCACTGCTATCTATGTATTTTTAAGAAGTTGGATTAAACTAATAAACACGATATTTTAACGACAACATCGTGCTCTTATTAGTATGTACTAATGATGTGCAATAAATTATAGGCTCATTAAGAATTCTTTCATGAAGTTTAATTCATTGTTCTTGTCTTGATGCACATTAGTTTCTTTAGCATATACTTAAAGTTTTACCATTATCAAAAAGGAAGAGATTGTTGACCCCATGATTGATTTTGATGATTGTCAAATCTTGAGTATATTATGTATCTAATCATGTATTTCAAAAATATGTGTAGGACTTTTTAAGTGCTTAAAATGAAAAAATTATCCATAGAAAAAATCTCCTCATAAGAAGAAAAGTCAAAGAAAAGAATAATTTTAAATGCTTAAATAAAGCTCAAACAATAAGTTTTTGGAAGCCTCAATGGTGGGAAAGACCATAAAAATCAAGATGAAAGAAGCTCTTAAAAGTTGAAGACAAAAAGTCATTCATGCAGAAAAATATGAAGAATTGTTGAAGGCTGAAAACTTAGATGACTCAGTGAAAAACTGAGCTGGCTCAGTATTTAGTCAGCTTAGTGAAAAATATAGACGGTCTAGTCTAAGAAAATAGAAAAATAGAAAGCTGATCTTTGAAGTAAACTGATACTGAGCCAACCCAGTTATAAACTGAGCCGACCCAATTAGACTGTGCCGACCTAGTAAAAAACTAAGCCAACCCAGTAACTATAATGGCTAGTTTTTTATAACTTTAATTTTTTATCGGCAACGACTCCCAACGGCTATTTTCTCAACTCCAATGGCTAGAACTCATTCTGAAGACCTTCCAGATGTAAAGAAGTGGTGGATAGCCTCAAGAATATATAAGAAAATCTTTGGAGCATTAAAAATAAGCTTTCGAAGAGTTTATTGAGTATCCAATAAGAAAGCAAGAAAAGTGAGCTGAAAAGAGTAAGGAAGGAGTGATTTTTAGATATTCTTTGTCCTTTCAACATCCTCAAATCTGAGAGAAGTTAGGCCATCGTTATTGAAGATCATCTCCTACTTCATCAAGCATTCAAAGAAAAAAAATCAATCCTACAAGCAAGCAATCTAGATTTTCTTCTCTTGGATTTTATAAAGTTTATTTTAAATTATATTTTTTATATTTTATTTCAAGTTTCTTAAGGTGAAAAACTTGGGTTGGTCCAAGTCTTGAGTTGGATGCTGTATTGATTTGATTGATGAGCCAAGGGTAAAATCAATCAAGGTTGATTATGAGCACAAAAAATAATTGTGTATGATTTTGGTTGATGAGCTAGGAAAAATTAACTGGATTTGATTGTGAGCCCGAAAAATAATTGGACTATAATTCTTGTTGAGAATTATAGTTGAATTTCCAAGGGGTATTCTTGGACAGTGGACATAGGTGCTGAGTTTGGCACCGAACCACTATAAAAGTTGTGTGTTTGTGATTATGTACTCTTACTTTATTGCTTTCATTCACCGCACATTACAAAGCTTGTTTCATTACTCATTGTGTGCACTTCACTTAGTTTAAATCATTCAAATATGCACATTAGTCAAAAAGTTCTTGTAATATCGAACTCACCCCCTCTCTTGGATAGCCATCCTTTGGCAACACTAAGTATGCAGAAATATAAATGCAATGAAAAGCAAGAGACAAGAACAATCAGAAACACCAAAAAATTTATAGTGGTTCAATACTCTTTGCACTTACGTCCACTCCCCAAGATCCACTTGAAAATTTTACTATAATCTATTTAAGATTATAGCTGGATAGTTTTTCTAGACTTACTATCCAAAATCTAGTTGGTTTTACTCTTGATCACCAACCACAACCAATTCCTAACCCAACCCTTGGCTTATAATCCAATTCACAGGCATGGATAGGCCTTTCCCTTAGCTTCAAGATCCTATTGAAGCTAATTACAAGAAACACAAGGATTGAATTAAAAATGAGAACACAAAGCTTCTCTAATGAGTAAGAATGTTGATTAAGCTTTAGAATCTTCTTTGATGGAAGCTTTTGAGCAAATGAGCTTGTCTTGTTGTTGAAAAAAATCTCTTGATTTAATGTTTTAAGGAGTTGGGAATGGAATCCTCTTTTTTTAATGCTTTTTGGCCTTTTTCACTTCACTTTGATTGCTCTCAATGATTGATTTTTCAAATCACTTTTTCTTGGTGTTTTTGTAGCTCTTTTCCAATGTTTGGTAGATTGAAGAGAGATTTTTTATCGTTAAAAATCTGAAAATAGCCATTTATGGACTATACAGTTCTAAAAAATTTATAGAAAACTAACTATTGGAGCTCAAGTCGACTCGTCGATTTCCTCGAGTCAACTTGACCGTCCTATGAGTCTGCCCCCAATCTTTGTTCCGAAAATCATACTCCCTATATTTTTCTGAGACCTTAACTCAAGGAACTCGAGTCGATTTGACCTCTCTGCTTGAGAATAATTTTATTTTTTTAAAAAATCTTTTTTTCTACCACTATTTACTCGAGTCAACTTGCGCTCAATCATGAGTCCACTCGCACTCAATCATGAGTCAACTCGAGAGCATGCTGGCCAAAACTTTTATGTGCTAGATTTTTTTCTTTCTATTTCAACTCGAGTTGAATACCCATTTTTAGGAGTCGACTTGATGACTTTCTTGCTGAAAATTCTAACTTTACTAAGTTAAATTTTTCTTCAATTTTGATCTTGAAATACCCTCTTTCAGCCTTGCTTTGGATGTGTTTCACACTTCAAAAGCTTCCAACTTCTCCTAATTGATTCTTAAATGCACAATTTAAGATTTTTCTTTTGATACTCTATAATTCATCCTGAAACATGATCTTAAACAATTTATTAGTCCAAACTTATCTCCAAACATTTTGTCACTCATCAAAATCAATCCTTGAGGTTAACAATCTTTTTCTTTTTTATGATGACAAAACTTTGAGTATATGAGCAAGAGATATATGATATGAATATATCAAGGACGTTTTTAACTTGATGAAGATATAGTCTTTTCATAGTTTCATACTTAGCTCCCCCTTAGTTTATGATTATGTCTTGAATGTTTTTTATCAATTCACATTTAAGATTACTGCATGTGCATACTTGAGTGATGATTTATCTATATTTTTCAATATATGCAAGCCAAGCATGAATTGAATAGCAGATTTCACATGTGCATAGGGTATGTATCAAAGCCTAAGCTCATGTGAAAATTCATGAAACTTATTATTTTTGAAATTACTTCAAAATTTACAATGCCAATGCTAATTCTATTGCTTCCTTCATCATTGGTGTTCAATGTTCATAACTAATACATTCAATGCTTATAGATAATTTGAAATTATAGATAGTGCATTCAATGTTTATGGATAATTCAAAAAGCTCATTATGTTCAAAGTTCACAAAGCTCAAAATGCTCTAAATATCAAAATGCACATCATATATACTCAAAATCTCAAAATGTCAAAATGTACATCATATATGCTCAAAACACTCATCAAAAAATTCGAAGTGGCTCAAAATGAACACATATGCTCATATACATCTTCCTTCCTCTTTTTGTCATCAATTAAAAAGTTAACTTATAGATAATCATTACATAAGATCATATCAGGATAAAAGAGTAAAATGATGTAAAAGCAAGTTATAATTTTGCATTGTATTCACAAAATGAATGTGTTAGACCAATGCTGATCATAACACACCAATATACAATGACATAACATGTCCAAACCAAGACTAAGTCAAGTAACTCTAGATAAGTCTCTAGTGACTACATATAAGAAGGCACCTAACATGAAGATAAGTGTAAGCATATACTTCTAATACATCAAGATACTATCTATCAATCCCCTATGATACTACTCATCATCTGAAGGTATCTCAAGTGTCTCGAATGATGAGGTTCGAGAGGATGATGGTCTAGCTCTCTTGCTCCTGATCCTAGCTGATGGGCCAGCCACCTGAGAAGGAGTAGGCCCCACATCAGTATGAGTGTATACTCTAAGTGGTGGTCTACTTTTAACAGTAGATATAAGTGGATTGAATGGAAGACATGGATGGAGGAGGTGGAGGATGAGGCATGGGGGCTTTGACGGCTACATCTGCTGTTGCTAGTATCACACTTGGAGTAAGTCTCTCGATTTTTTTAATTACACTACCTATGGCTCCAAGTACAAAAATAATCCGCTACTGCTATGCCTAACCTAGTCCACTGATAGCTATCATTATCTCCATCCCACCTAATTCAACTCTCCTCCAAAGTTGAGCAATCTCCTCAATAATATTGGAGAAGTCAGTAGGCATATCATGTGTCCACTCCCTCTACTCTAAGATAATGAAACTTTGAGAAATAGATCTCATTTTTATCTGCACACTCTCTACCTTCTTAGATGAAGCCTATATCTCTCTACTGATTGTAGTAGAAATCATGTCAGCCAATCTCTCCATGGATGCAGAATCAGTAGCTGGTGGCTGAGGGAAGGTGCCTACAGGTGGAGCTCGAGGAGTAACTGGTGAACTAGGATCTGGTGCAACTCTAGGTGCAATAGGGGTATAGGGCTCTCCTAACTCCACTCTCGGTTCTTTTCTTTCTTGACCAGAGATATTCTTAACCCATCTTCCTATTTCTACATGATACTGCATCTTGGTCAAGGCCTTCATATCATAAACATCAAAGTGAGACAGTCTTTTGAATCCTTCATTTTTTAATGATACTCCAGCTGTCTCAAATACTTGGGTTGGTGCCATACCATAGGGCAAACACACCTTGTTTCTAGCAATAGCTTCTCTAATATGATGCATCATGATACCTAGCAGGTTTAAAGGAATGTCCTAAACAATATGATACATCATGCACAACTCCCTCTCTGAAACAAAGTCATGTCTTCCTAGCTTTGGAATAAAAATCCTTCCAATGTTATGATGCAACACTCTCATCTCCACTGATAGGGTTGGTACTAAGACATCTTCTATAATGTCATCTCTTTCTATGATTAATCTCAGCATAACCTTTACCGAATAGCCTGTTGGGCATAAATCCATCCCTAGAAATCCCAAAAATCTATGTTGTGCTTTCCTCTAAAACCTCAAATTGGATCCCTTTCACAATTGACACAATGTCTGATCCACCTCTTTTTAGATTTTCATAAAATTTCCTAACCAGTTTAGGATACATTGGAATGTTCATATTGCAAAAATCTCTCCATCCCATTCTTTCAAACCATGTCCTAATAGAAAAATTGTATCTCTCAAAGAAAGCAAAATCAATTCTTCTCCCCATACCTATTGCCCTAGTGGACATTCTACTTATGCGAGAGGGCTGAGGAGGAGGGGAGAATGGAGTACCTTGGTCCTGAACCGGATTAGGTTCATTTGGAGTGGGTTGCTTAGGTGGCTGAGAGGACTCAGAGGCTTGGGATGTTACTCATCCCATTCGAGCCTTCCTCGGATTGAATAGATTTTTTGCACACCCTACTTTTCCTGCACCATTTTATTTCAAATCCAACTCTAATCAAATAAATCTAGGGAGATGGAGGGCAAAGACTCAAGTAGACACTATTTGAGGAAGTTTGGGAGGAGGAGAGGCTCTCTGCTCATCATTTGCGAGCAGTTTTAGGGCTTAGTGAACAGTCGTGGGTCCATTTAAAGCACCTGTGGCCCCGACACTCGATTCGACTAAAGATTTTTCTCAAGTCAACTTGAGAATGAGTTTTGAAACTTTTACAATTTCAGTGAGAATTTAGTGTACAAACAATATTAAGAGTTTTCTCATGATGTTGATCATCGATTATGCATACAAAATTAATCTTTTTGAATTTGATTAGACTTGCTTTGGATTATAAAAAAAGATCTATTCTGATCGATAGCACATTCCTAATTCTCTTCTAATGATATTGAATCTTTCTTCATGAAGAGATTTTATGAATATATCAACTAATTGCTTATCAGTACAAATAAATTCTAGTATCACATCATTATTTTGTACGTGATCTCTTATGAAATGATGCTTTATTTCAATATGTTTATATCTTGAATGTTGAATTAGATTTTTGGTCAAGTTAATTGCACTTGTGTTATCACATCTTATTAGGATCTTATTAAGTGTGAACCTAAAATCTTCAAGTTATGGTTTGATCCACATGATTTGAGTACAATAACTCCCAGCAGCAATATATTTGGCCTCGGCCATAGATAATGCTACTGAGTTTTATTTCTTGCTAAACCATGAAATCAAATTAACTCCAATAAATTGACATATACCACTAGTACTTTTCTTATCTAGTTTACATCTAGCAAAATCAGCATCAGAGCACCTAATTAATTCAAATTGTGATAATCTATCACACCATAATTCTACATTAGGTGTCCAAGATAAGTATTTAAAAATTCTTTTAACAGCAAGCAAATGAGATTCTCTAGGATCTGATTGATACCTAGCACACACACAAACACTAGATACTATATGTGGTCTACTTGCAGTAAGATAAGGAAGAGAACCTATCATATCTATATACAATTTAGTGTCTACTTTCTTACCCTTTCATCTTTGTCAAGTTTGCAGGATGTACTCATTGGTGTGCCAATTAGTCTCGAGGTCTCCATCCCAAACTTCTTAAGTATTTTTCTTGCATATTTTGTTTGGTTAATGCACATTCCTTTTTCATTCTGCTTGATCTGAAGTCTGAGGAAGAAATTTAATTCTTCCATCATGCTCATCTCGAACTCATCTTGCATAAGCTTGGCAAAATCTCGACAAAGGAATTCATTGGTAGCATAAAAAATGATATCATCTATATAAATTTGTACTATTAATAGATTGTCATCCTTTCTTTTTAAGAATAAAGTTTTATCAACATTTCTCCTATTGAATTTATTATCTAACAAAAATTTGCTTAATCTTTTATACCATGCACGTAGAGCTTGTTTTAATCTATATAAAGCCTTATGTAATTTAAACACATGATTTTCAAAACTAAGTGGTTGTTCAACATATACCTCCCCAGCTATATAACCATTAAGAAATATACTTTTAACATCCATTTGATATAATTTAAAGTTCATAAAACATGCAAATATAAGTAATAGTTTAATTACTTCTAATCTTGCTACTGGGGCAAAAATTTCATCAAAATCAATACCTTCCTCTTAATTGTACTTTTTTACCACTAATCTAGCTTTATTTTTAACAATGGTGCTATGTTCATTTAATTTATTTCTATATATCCACTTCGTTCCAATTATTGGATAGTCATTGGGTCTATCAACTAAAGTCCAAATCTTATTTCTTTCAAATTGATTTAATTTTTCTTGCATAACATTAATCCAATATGGGTCATTTCCAGCTTTCTCTATTGTTTTAGGTTTAATTTATGATACAAAAACTAAATAATTTTTAACATTTCTAAGATAGAATCAGGTTCTTATCCCTTATGATGGATCATCGATTATTAGGTCTTTAGGATGACCATGTGCATACCTCCACTCTTTTGGTAACTCTTCTCTTGGGCTAGGAGTAGACTCTTTATTCTTTTCTTTTTCATTATTTTGGGATGGAACATCTTTCAGTGTAAGACTGTCCATCTTGTCATTAAGATTACCTATATTTTTATCCAAAGCATCTTCATTTCTAGAAAACATGTCATTATATTCATCAAAGATAACATGAATAGATTCTTCAACAATGAGAGTTTTCTTATTGAAGACTCTATATGCCTTGCTTGATAAAGAGATCCCAAGAAGATATCCTCATCCATCTTGACATCAAATTTTTTTAAATTATCTTTTCATTATTAAGTATAAAACATTTACAACCAAAAATATAAAAATAGTTGATATTTGATTTTCTATTTTTCCAAAGCTCATATAGAGTTTTCTTTAAAATAGGTTTTATTAATACATGATTTAAGATATAAGATGCAGTTTTTATAGCTTCTGCCCAAAAGTATTTGGGTAAATTACTTCCATATAGCATAGTTCGTGCCATTTCTTCTAATGTACGATTTTTTCTTTCTACTATCCTTTTTTGTTAGAAAGTTCTAGGTGCTAAAAAATCATGATCAATTTCTTTTTCATTATAAAAGTTTTCAAAGTACTGATTTTTAAATTCAATGCCATAATCACTATGTATGCATCAATTGATGTGTTTTTTTCATTTAAAACTTTACGATAAAATTTAGAGAATACATTGAAGGCTTCATCTTTTTGTGCTAAAAACATCACCTAAGTAAATCTTAAAAAGCCATCCATAATTACAAGACCATACTTTTTGTCTCCTAGGCTAGTGGTCCTTGTGGATCCAAATAAATTCATATAAAGCAATTCTAAAGGTCTAGAAATTAAAATCATGCCTTTTGATTTAAAAGAGTTCCTAGTTTGTTTTCCAAACTGACATGCATCACATATTCGATTCTGTTCAAAATTTAATTTTGGTAATTCCTTTTCTAGGTCTTTCTTAATTAATTTTAAAAGTAAATCCATGCTTACATGATCCAATCTACGATACCACAACCAACTAGTCTCATTGACTTTGGCACTCATTGCACTAAGACATTGACCATTCTTCATGTGTAGATCATCTAGATCCACTATATAGACATTATTATGTCTATGTCCAATGAGCATGATACCGTCATCATTGGGACTAGAAAATATGTATAATAAAGATTCAATTGTGATTTTGAATCTTTTATCACAAAATTGGCTAATATTTAGTAAGTTATGTTTTTATTCATGAACTAATAATATATTTTGAATAGAGGTGGAAGGAGTGATACGAATGTTACCAACACCAATGATACACCCTTTTTCATTATCTCCAAATGTATCCACTCCTCCATCTTTAGGTTCAAAAGTGACAAATTGAGATTTGTCACCCATCATGTGCCTTGAACAGCCACTATTAAGATACCAAAGTCTTTTCTTCTCCCAGACTATAAGACACTCCTACAGAAGAAAATCAAGTTGAGTTTTTAGTTATCCAAGTCATCTTGGGTCCTTTGGAGTTAGTACTCATGATTTCTTTTGGAACTCAAACTATTTTAATCAGATGTCCATTCAATTTTCTGAAATCACATGCATAGGATTTATGTCCAATTTTACCATAATAATAACATGAAAAGTTTAGGATAGAATTTGATGAAGCTTTAATAAATAGATTTTTTAATAGTTTTTGCTTCTTGTGAGGTTTGAATCCTAATCCGACCTTGTTAAAAATAACTATTTGCTCATTTAATAGCATATTCAAATTTTTAGAACTATAAGTGAATCTTTCTATAAATGGTTTGATTTTTGTTAATTCATCATTTAATTTTTGGTTCTCATGAGTTAGTAAATTTAATTTTTCAAAAATCCTTATCTTTTCATGAACAAGCTCAGAATTTTGCTTTTTCAAATCCTTATTTTTTTAGGTTACTTTCCTATATTCAGTCATAAGTTTAGAAAAAATATCTTGTAATTCATTAACTGTGAAATCTAAAGAATTTTCAGCATTTACCTCGACATGATGTGCTATTAAGCAAAGGTTGGCCACTTCTTGTAATTCTTCTTCGGAGCTAGAATCCTCACTATTGCTCTAAGTGGCCATCATTATCTTCTTCTTGATCTTTTTAGATGATTTCCTAAGAAGAGGGTAGTCCATTCTAAAATGGTTGGGTTTCTTGCATTCGAAGTAAATTGATAGCTCCTTTTCTTTCTCCTTTTCTTTACTTGGCTCAACTTTGTGTGAGCTCAAAAGTGGTGCTCCCAAGTCTTGAAAATATGAGAAGATAGGTTATGCAAAGATGGAAGTAAGCTAGAAGAGAAATTAGTCAGAATAGTAAAGTTCAAAAATTGAGCCAGCTCACCCTGAGATTGAGCCGGCTAAGTTAGAAACTAGGCCGATTTAGTCCAAGATTGAGTCAGCTAAGTTGGCTCAGTCTCAGACTAAGCCGATCAGTCATAGGTTAGTTAGCTCAGTCTGAAACTAGACCGACTCAGTTTTTGTGAGTTTATTTTGTGAACGTTGGATGTTTGGATTTTGGAAAGTTTTTCTATGATCTTGGGGCTTGATCCTTTTGTAAAGTATAAATACTAGAAACAGGTCAAGATTGTATATGATGCTGAATTCATTGAATAAAGCTCTTTTCTTTCAAAAAACTCTTGTGCTCTCTTTCTCTATTTTCTCTTGAATTCATTATTTTGCTTCCACATTGATCCTAGGAAATTAATCCTTATTGCTTGGCTAATCACCAGCGGCCATGTCGGTCCGAGAGAGAATAGTTTATCAATAATTGGTATCAAAGTGATGTTGCATGGAAGGATGGAAGATACCTAGGGTTACTACATTTAGGATCTGCTGCACTAGATTTTATCCAAAAATCTTCTTGTTTCTTTATTGTTTATCTCTAGATTAAGATAGAGATTGGTTACATGGAGGGATGATGATACAAATGGTTAAAAAGAGGATCTAGAGCATTTAGATCTTCTTTGAAGGGTAGTGTTACCGGAGTGTGATTGAAGAAGGGTGTTAGGGATCTGTTCTTGACTTGTTTGAAGTCATGGGATCGAGTGGATTTAAGGTGGATATCGAGAAGTTTGATGGCAAGGAAAACTTTATCCTATGGTAGCAAAGGATAAAGAACTTGTTGGTTCAGCAGAGGATCTACAAGGTCTTGATAAGAGAAAGATCAAAAAAGATCAATGCTGAGGATTAGGAAGAGTTGGAGAAAATTACTTTCAACACAATCCTAATGTGCTTGGTCGATCAGATTTTGCCCGAGGTTTGCACAAAGACTACGGCAAAGGGGCTTTAGATGAGACTGGAGAACACATACATGGGGAAGAACATGATGAACAAGCTATGGTTGAAGAAACAACTATATAGTTTAAGGATGCCCAAAGATGGAGATCTTGTTGCATAATCCAAAGGTTCAATCAGATGTATTCTGAGGTGATGAGGTTGGATGTGAAGATCGATGAGGAGGATTGAATGTTCTTGCTATTATGTTCTCTCCCAGGTTCGTATGATGGTCTCATAACAACTTTAGTTTATGGAAAGGAGACTCTAAACTATGAAGAGGTTATTAGTGTGCTCAGATCAAATAAGCAAAAGGAGAAGATCTATAAGGGAGACCCTAAGTCTGAGATCTTGGCTATGAATGAAAGATAGGAAAGATCAAAGAAAAAGGTAAGAGAAAAATTCAAGGGCAGATCGAAGTCTCGGGATCAGAGGAAGATATTAAAATATTATAAATATCATCAGCCTAGACACCCGAGGAGAGATTGTCCTCTTTGAGATCAAAAAAAGAAAAGGCCAGCAATAAAGATGATACAGCTTCTATGAGCAGTGGAGAAGACTTGTTAGTTGTATCAGATGGATCCACAGAGTGTGATACTATGTGGATATTGGATTTAGCATGTTCGCACCACTATACTTCTCATCGAAAGTGGTTTGCTACCTATCAGAAGGTCGATGGTGGAAGTATCAGCCTTGAAGATGATCATCCATGCAAAATAGCTGAAGTTAGCTCTATCAAGGTAAGGATGTACGATGGGATTATTCGTATATTATCAAATATCAGGCATGTACCAGAGTTAAAAAAGAATTTAATTTTTTTGGGCTACTTGAAGGAGTAGGGTTATGCTTTTAGTAGTTAGACTGGGAGTAGATGTCTAAAAATTTTCAAGAAAAATTTGATGGTGATGAGAGGTAGAAGACTGAGTAATAATTTTTACAGAATGAAAGGCTCAATAGTGAATAATAGTGAAGAGGTGCTAGCAGTGGCATAGGCGAAATAGATTTTATATCGATTGTGGCACTATTGGATGGATCATATGAGTGACCGTGCACTCACTAAACTTAGCAGAAGAGGTATGATCCTAGTCCTGAAGAAGGAGGGCAAAGATTTGTGCGAGTCATGTATCTTTGACAAATAGCATAGGATAAAGTTTGCCAAAAGTACCAAGTGCAGTGAAGGAGTGTCGGATTTAGTACACTCAGACGTGTGGGGACTAGCTCCTAAATCAGCTAGAGGTGGAGCAAGATATTTTATCACTTTCATTAATGATTTCTTAAGGAAGATGTGGGTTTATCTGATTAAAGAAAAATCAAAGGTGTTTGCCTAGTTCAAAGCCTAGAGAGCTGAAGTAGAGAAGGAGTTAGGAAGATAGATGAAGTATCTGAGGTTGGATAATGGAGGGAAGTATATTAGCCTGGAGTTTAGGTGCTACTATGAGGAAAATGGCATCAAACATCATTACACGATGAAGATGACTCCCCAGTAGAATGGTGTTGTGGAGAGAATGAACCAACCATTGATCGAGAAGGTATGGAGTTTGAGGCTGCAGACATCACTTCCAAAATCTTTTTGGGATGATACCTTAATTTTTTCTTATTTTCTTGTGAATAGGTCCCCATATTATAAACTGAATGGATACATTCTAGAGGAGGTTTGGAGTGGAAAGAAGGTAGAGCTTGGCTACCTGAAGGTCTTCGGTTGTCCGACCTATGCACATGTGGAGGCAACCGAGAGGAGCAAATTAGACCCAAAATCTCAAAAGATGACATTCATATGGTATCCACAAGGAGTCAACGGGTACCTGCTATGGAACTCTTAGGCATAGAAGTTAGTGATCAGCAAGAACGTTATCTTTGATGAGAAGAGCATTTTGAGAAGGTCTAGGATAGATGGAACTAGAGAGACAAAGGTGAATAGCAATGGCCAGTCTGAAATAGATGACATGCAGTCTGAATCCACATATAGGAGTGTTCCTATTAAGGTGGAGCTAGGTAGGAGAAAAGATACTCAGATGAAAAATTGGCATGAAGTGCCAGTAGTTTAGATGGATGTACAAGATTAGCCACAAACATCAGATAGAGATGTGCCAGTGGAAGTAGCTTTGAACAAATCCCAGCATACTATCGGAGACCAGTTAGATATGGCATTGATGAGGTTATCTCTTATGCACTCATCACTACTAATGGAGGTCCAGAAAATTATACAGAGGCTATGGAGAGTGAGGATCATGATTCATGGATGCAGGCTATGATGGAGGAGATGGAATCACTTGAAAAGAATCAAACATGGTAGCTAGTGGATCTTCCAGAAGGTGATTGACCTATTGGCTCAAAGTGGGTGTTCACAAAGAAAGAGGCACCTTCAGAACAAGATGGAGTCAGATTCAAAGCAAGACAGGTAGCAAAGGGATACTCACAAAGGAAAGAAATTGACTATACAAAAATTTTCTCTCTTGTAGTACGTCATATATCTATTCGGATTTTGCTATCACTGGTGGCACAGTACAACATAGAGTTGGAACAGATGGATGTGAAGACAGCCTTTCTTCATGGTACATTGGAGGAAAGGATCTAAATGAAGTAGCCAGATGATTTCATGGAGACTGGATAGGAAGAAAAGGTATGTTTACTGAGAAAGTCTGTATGGCTTGAAACAGTCCCCTCATCAGTGGTATCGAAGATTTGATAGTTTTGTTTTAAGCCTGGGTTTCAGTAGACATGAACATGATTGCTGTGTCTACATCAAGGATGTAGATGAGGAGGATGCTCTATACTTGCTACTGTATATAGATGATATGCTTATAGCCTGTAGAAACATGGAAGCAATGAAAAGGCTGGAAATGACATTATCATCTGAGTTTGAGATGAAGGATTTGGGTCCAGCTAAGAAAATCCTTGGAATGGAGATTTGCAGAGATAGGTGCAAAGGAGTACTCCATTTGTCATAAGGAAGATATGTCTAGAAAGTTCTAAAGAGGTTTGAGATGGAGAAGGCCAAACCTATAGAGATGCCATTATCCGCCATATATCTCTCTCCAAGTTACAAAATTATTAGTTAAAAGAGGAGAGAGAATATATGGAAAAGTCCCTTATGCGAATGTTGTAGGCAGTGTGATGTATACTATGATGTGTTGTAGACCAGATATAGCACATGCAGTGAGCACGGTTAGTAGATACATGGCTAACCCTGGGAAAGAATACTAGAAAGCATTGAAATGGATATTACAATATCTTCATGGAACAAGAAATTATGGTTTGGTGTTTGATGGGCAGTTAAGAAGATTTGAAGATGGAGGTTCGAGTCCTCTGGAAGAATTTGTAGATGCAAATTATGTAGGAGATCTTGATACAAGGAGATCTACTACTGGATACCTCTTCTACGTATATGGTGGACCAATATTTTGGAGATCAATCCTTCAGCCAATTATAGTCTTGTCTACCACAGAGGCCGAGTATGTTGGAATAATAGAGGCTATGAAGGAAGCCCTTTGGCTTAGAAGGCTGATTGCTAAGTTGGGGGTGGAGTAGAATAAGGTTACATTGTTTAGTGATAGTCATAGTGCTCTGCTATTGGCACAAAATCTAGTCTATCATATGCGTACAAAGTATATAGACGTGAGGTACCATAGAATCAGAGAGCTGGTGGAGGAAGGTGAAGTGGAACTAATGAAGGTTCATACCAAGGAGAATCAGTTTGATACACTTAAGAAGGTACTCTCTAGAGATAACTTTTAGATATGTGTGGCAAAGATGAATTTACTAAGAAGAGATGTGCTCACAAGGACTTGGAAGCATCAAGATAGAGAATGTGAACTCAAAAGTGGCGCTCCCAAGTCTTAAAAACATGAGAAAACAAGTCATGATAAGTACCATAAATTCATCAATAAAAGTATTAATTTATTAATTAATTTATATTTATTTTTAAGAATTAATAATTAATTTATATATATTTTTAAGAAATTAATATTTTTATTAATTAAAAAAATTAAAAAATAATAAAAAAAAATAAAATATTATTATCAATAGAAAGAGCTTAATTTTGTGGTTACAACGAAAAAAGTTTGAAGCAAATCAAAGCTAAAATAGACTAGATATGAATTTTTTAAAAAAATTAATTAAAATAAAAAAATGACTCAGTTGGCTCTGCAAGCCAAGCCAAGCCGCAAGCCAACAAGCTGCCAAGCCATCCCATGAGCCGTTGATGTCAGGCTAATGTCAGTTTTATCATGGCTCATGGTAGACCCTTAAGGAGGGATATTTCGATAATTTTTGGAAGACGTCGTGTGCTGATTGGTTGAGGTGTGCAGTATGCCCGGTCCAGCATGGTCCATGAGCACAGTAATGTGCGATCCAACAGCTGTGGTCACTGCTGGTGAAGATCCAATGGCCAGGGTGGTTTCCAACTTTGATTTGATTTCCTAGCTCTTCACTGTGCGATCCAACGATTCCAAACAATCCAAATGATGATCCAATGGCAGCACTCGCATCTCAGTTTAATCGAATGGCTAGCATTCATTTCTATTTGAAGAAGGATTTTAAGGGGGATTTTGACATGATTCGATGATAGCGCACGATCCTAATGATGATCCAATGGTCCAGGAATCTCTTGACTTGATTTAAACATCCAAGCAGTGATCTGACACCAAAAATTCACCAAATTGATTCGATCGGACGGCTATCATTGAATCTGATTGTGACTAGGGCTTTTAAACATGGTTTTTGGGAATTTTAGGGCCATTTAATCGAGATCTAACAGCCAAAACTCATGGAACTCAACCAGGAACCCTTTTAATCCAATTTTTTAGAGGATTTCTTCATATTTGATGATCGAAACTCCTCCTTGGTCCCATATTGCCTAGCAACAAAGAATCCAACCCTCCAATACTCTATAAATAAGACCTCAGGCCTCCAAATCAATCTATCTTTGGTTATGGTGAAGTTTTGGTACATGATAGAGCTAGACTTTTGGTTAACAGTTGCTTCGAGGCAACTGGTGTCGAGAGAAAGAGCTGAGCTTTTACACCATCTTTCTGCCAATGCCGATCCAAGATCAAGATCAACCTGCTTTTAGTTATTTTATTTTCTTTCTTTTTTCTATCATTTTAATTTATGTAATTAAATTTTGAATTTTAATGCAATTTTTTTTATGTAATTTAAATTTATGATCTTTATTTTTATTATAAATTTACTTTTATTGTAAGTAGATGCTAAGATCTAAATAGTAGATCCTAATACCAAGTTTATTTTTCTACATTGTTTAAATTTCACTTTTAATTTTTGACTTTAATTTTATTTTCAAAATCTCTCTTTTTTTTTTGTAAAATCAAAAATTTTAAATCTAAAATACTACCTTTCCTATGGATTCGACCTGACTCACTGTTATCTACGTACTTTTAATTATTTTAAGAAGTCAGATTAAACTGATAATTATGATATTTTAACGATGGTATCGTGATCTATCAGTAGCAAAGTTTAGAAACTGAGCTGGCTAAGTTGAAAATTAGGTCAACTCAATCCAGGACTGATTCGACTATGTCTTAGAGAAAAATTCAAATAGAAAGTAATATTTTTGGACTGTTGGTATGGTACACAATTGAGTCAGCTCAGTCTCAGACTTAGCCGACCCAGTTGTAGGTTAGTCGACTTAGTTTGAAACTGGACCAGCTCAGTTTTTGTGAGTTTATTTTGTGTACATGGGATGTTTGAATTTTGGAGAGTTTTTCTATGAGCTTGGAGCTTGACTCTTTTGTAAAGTATAAATACTGAAAATAGGTCAAGATTGTATATGATGCTGAATTTATTGAATAAAGCTCTTTTCTCCTGAAAAACTCTTGTGCACTCTTTCTTTTTTTTCTCTTGAATCCATTATTTTGCTTCTGCATTGATCCTCAAAAATTAATCCTTATTGCTTGGCTAATCACTAGCAGCCATGCCGGTCCGAGAGAGGATAGTTTATCCCAACACTTTGGAGGTCTTCTTTTTAAACCCATGCTTCTTCTTCCTCATGAACCTCTTAAACTTTCTTGCAATCAAAGCTAAGTCTTCTTCTTCTTATTCTTCATCGGACTCTTCACTTTCATCATTTTTGGAGGTAGTAATCTTGAGAGTGATGGTTTTCTTTTTCTTGATTTTTTGCTCCTTATTTTGTCTCATGTTTAATTCATGAGTTATTAAAGACCCAAGAAGCTCTTCTAATGGTAGCTTGTTGAGATCCTTGGCTTCTTGGATGGCGGTGACTTTTGCTTCCCATGCCTTTGAAAGTGATCTAAGAATTTTTCGAACAAGCTCACTATTAGTATAAGATTTTCCTAAGCTTTTCAAATCATTGATAATATTAATAAATCTAGTAAATATTTTTAAATTAGATTCATTAGCTTTTATTTTAAATAATTCATATTTGTGTATGAGCATATTTATTTTGGACTCTTTTACTTGATTGGTACCCTCATAGGTGACCTCTAACCCTTCCAAAATCTCCTTAGCAGATGCACATGTAGAGATTTTATTAAACTCATTAGGATCTAGTGTACAATATAGAACATTCATGGCCTTAGTATTTAATTCTATCATTCTCACGTCATGGTCATCTTAATCCTCTTAGGGTTTGAAAATATTATTACCTTCTACTTTAATTGTAGAAGTGTGTGGACCTTTGATTATAACTTTTCGTAGTTGATAATTAAGTACTTGAATGTAAATGTACATGCATGCTTTCCAATAAGTATAATTTATTTCATTGAACAAGGATGGATGGTTGGTTAATTGCCCTTCGGCAAGGGATGCACTCATATGGGTTGTTAAATCAAATGAAGTAAGTATCAGGCTCTGATACCGCTTGTTGCCCAGTAAGACAAACCAAGAGGAGGGATGAATTAGATTTTTTTAAATTTAAATAAGTTATATACTATTTTTGAAACTAGTAAAGTATTGAAGTGTGCTTAAATATAATGTAACTAAGTATGCAGAAATATAAATGTAATAAAAAGCAAGAGATAAGAACAATCACAAATACTAAGAAATTTATAGTGGTTCAGTGCCTCTTGCATCCACGTCCACTCCCCAAGATCCACTTAGAAATTTTACTATAATCTATCCAAGATTATAGCCATATACTTTTTTTAGGCTTACTATCCAAAACCTAGTTGGTTTTACACTGGATCACCAACCACAACCAATTTCTAAGCCAACCCTTGGCTTACAATCTAATTCTCAGGCTTGGATGCGCCTTTTTCTTAACTTCAAAATCCTATTGAAGCTAATTACAAGAAACACAAGGATCAAATTAAAAATGAGAACATAAAGCTCCTCTAATAAGTAAGAATGTCGATGAAGCTTTGGAATCTTCTTTGATGGAAGCTTTTGAGCAGATGAGCTTGTCTTGTTGCTGAAAAAGAATCTTTTGATTTGATATTTTAAGAAGATGGGAATGGAATCCTTTTTTTCAATGCTTTTTGGCTTTTTTCACATTACTTTGATTGCTCTCAATGATTGATTTTTCAAATCACTTCTTTCAGATGTTTTTGTAGCTCTTTTCCAATGTTTGGTAAGCTAGAGAGAGATTTTTGACTGTTGAAAATATGAAAATAGCCATTTAGAAGTGGACTACATAGTTTTGATAATTCTACAAAAAACTAGCCATTGGAACTCGAGTCAACTCATTGCTCTCCTTGAGTCAACTCGACTGTCCTACGAGTTTGCCTTCAAACTTTGTCTCAAAAATCATACTTTGTATTTTTCTAAGTCCTCGACTTGAGGAACTCCAGTCGACTCGACCCCTTTGCTCAAGAATTTTTTTTTTTGAAAAATCTTCTTTTCTGCCACTGTTCACTCGAGTCAACTCGCGCTCAATCATGAATCAACTTGAGAGCATGCCGGCTAAAAGTTTTGCATGCCAGATTTTTTTCTTCCTATTTCAGCTTGAGCTAAATACCCATTTCCAGAAGTCAACTCAATGGCTTTTATGCTAAAAATTTTGACTTTAATAAATTAAATTTCTCTTTAATTTTGATCTTGAAATACCCTCTTTCAGTCTTGCTTTGGATATGTTTCACACTTCAAAAGCTTCCAACTTTTCTTTATTGATTCTTAGATGTACTATTTGGGATTTTTTTTAATACTCTATAATTTATCCTGAAACATGATCTTAAACAATTCATTAGTCCAAACATATATCCAAATATTTTGTTACTCATCAAAATCAATCCTTGGGGTTAATAATTTGCTAGATCTCATAATCATAGTAAGCCACAATCGCAAGTAAGATATAGATGGATTTAGCATGACTACAGGTGAAAAATTTTCTAATAGTCAACACCTTTGCATTAACTATAACCTTTCACCAGATGCATTGCCTTATAGGTCTCTACCTAACCATCTGATCCAATTTTTCTTTTATAGATCCATTTACACGCAATAGATACAATACCTTCAGGTGGATCTACTAAGAACCAAACCTGGTTGGAATGCATGGAGTCAATTTTTGACTTTATTGCTTCCTTCCATTTCTCAGAGTCTACATCAATATTGCTTCATCATAGATTTTGGGATCATTTCTAATATTCTTATCTCCCACAAGGAACACTTCTTCTAGATTTTCTATAAGAATACCTAAGTATCTTTTAGGAGGATGGAAGACCCGACTTGATCTATGATGTGGAGGGGTATCACATCAACTGGCTCACTAATGGGTTCATGCTCTTGGACTCGATGTTCTTCAGAAACTTTTTCTTCGAGCTCAATCTATACTCCACTGCCTCCATCTTTGATGAACTCTTTCTCCAAGAATATGGCATGATGCCTCATAATTACATTATGATCCTTTAGAAGATAGAAATAGTATCCCATGGTTCCTTAGGATACCCTATAAAGCAAGCCTTAAGCAACCTAGCCTCTAACTTGTCCGCTTGCTGTCGCTTGACATGGGCTGGACATCCCCAAATCTTGAAATAACCTAGACTCGATTTCTTACCATGCCATAATTCGTATGATGTGGTAGGAACAAATTAGAGAGAAATCAATTTAAAAGATGAATAGCAAAAAGTAATGCATGTTCCTAGAGAAAAGTTGAAAGATTCGTGAAGCTCATCATGGATCGAACCATATCTAATAGGATCTGATTTCTCCTTTTAGATACCTTGTTGAGCTGAGGTATCCTTGGAGGTGTCCACTATGAGACTATACCATTGTCTTTAAAATAGGTTCGGAAT
The DNA here is from genome assembly GCA_006176705.1 of Cocos nucifera. NCBI lineage: Eukaryota > Viridiplantae > Streptophyta > Magnoliopsida > Arecales > Arecaceae > Cocos > Cocos nucifera. The sequence continues at coordinate 67,248 of QRFJ01001348.1, forward strand.
TCACCACTAAGGTATTCACCTCCTCGATCAAATTAAAGAACCTTTATGGATTTTCTGGTTTATTTCTTTACTTTATGTCTAAACTCTTTGAACTTTTCAAAAGCATCAGACTTGTGGTGCATCAAATACACGAACCCATACCATGAATAATCATTAGTAAATGTTATGAAGTAGATACAACCACCCTTGGCTTGCACATCAAATGGACCACACATGTTAGTGTGTACTAGGGCTAATAATGAAGGAACTAGATCTAGGGTTTTATAGGTAGATCTTGAAAACTTTTTCAAGATCTTGCAGTAGAAGACTTAAATAAATTAAATATTTATTTAAATAAATATGTAAATACCTAGATCTCAGATCTATTATGTAATCAAGGCATGATATTAAATTAAAAATTAAAATCAAATAAAAAAGTAAAAGATTGATTAAATCAACCTAGATCTACACTACATCAAATGCAGGTATGAAGTTTATAGATCATATCTATTACCTGAGCAAGTTAGACATTCTAACTTGCTGATCCAGGCTTGAGGATGAAGTTAAGAGCCGCACATGCATCCGACCTCCAGGAGTCATCCATACGAGCCTACAATCTCCAATCTGAAGTTCGATGTAGGAAATCAGCATAGCATGCTAGTACTGTGCTGATCCTTCTTTGACGATCGATCCGATGCATTCTTCTTTGAAATTTGGATTCTCCAAAATATGAGAAGAAAGATGAGAGCTTGCTGATCTGAGATTCTCTTAGAAAAAAACTCAACAAAAAAGAGAAGAGATTGAAAATAAAATAGCTCTAGAACAAGACCCTCTTCTTCTCCTCTTTTCTCTCACCTAGATACCTAGTTTGGTGTCTATGGAACCCCCTGTTAGATATATGTGCCCTAGAAGCCAGAATTGACTGACACTTGTAATACACTTCTAGGGGCAAAATTATAATTTTGACTAAAATGAATAAAATGGGTCATTTTCTATCACATATATGTATTTAGTATCTGTGATACATCCTTTGAGTTAATGGTAATGATAATTCATATTTTCAAGAGTTGAAAATTTAAGACATGAATAATCATTATTAACTCATAAAATGCTCCCGACCATAGGCACATCACGAGGATGGTGATTGATCCAGAAGGTTGGTGTACAATCGCTTCTCTTTAGTAGATGAGTCTTAAGTCTATGGTGTGGAGACACCGGAGCGAGAGTACAGATACTTGTTAGAGAACGAGGGCACTGAGCGTGATCACCTCGAGTAGTCATTAGGGAGTCTACCTTCTCGTCAATGACTGACTCGATGCTGTAGTAGTGTGTCTGGTTCTTTGACCTGAGGTGCATCGGCAGTTCATCTTGAGGGTGTTATAGTTTGACTACACCATTACTCAGATCATGACATATCCCAGATCATGATAGATCATGACAGAAACTAGGGTTTGACGAGTTCACCTAAACCCTAATCTGATCGGGGCTCAAGATAGAAGAACTGAATCACACAGGTAGCTGCACCAAGAGGTTCGCATTCAACTCTGATGGGTTGCCACCATATACTGCTAGGTGTCACTGGTGGATTTTGGGAGCAATTAGAATGATTTAGATGATCGATCATTCTAGCTGTTCGAATCAGAAGAGTTCTGATCCATCGAAAGGAGTTTCGATGATGTCGATGATAGAGATCATGACATATCCCATTACCATACAGAATTGAACCTAACTGGATCACACAAACAAGGGTTTGAATCTGGTGATCATCAATTGAACTGATTCAGTTTAATTGATCTGAATGAGATTCAATTAGGTTCAAGAAAATCATGCTAGCACTTGATTGAACCTAACGTTCTTCTTTTACTATCATAAATAAGTTGTCCTGTCTGAGCCAAAGGAGTTTGTGCTCAATCAGAGGCCTTCATATGGTCTGACTGGAGGTAGTCCAAGTCAAAAAGGGTTGTCTTATTTTATAAGACATTACCTACCATTTTTGGTCACCTACCATTTCTTGTTCTTTGACATTTGTTAAAAGTCTACCTTTGACTGATCAAATGTTGACCATTGACTCTTTGACTTTTGACCACATGTCACGCACCTATTGGAGAGCTGGTGGGGGCCTGTCCCCCTGCCAGAACCTGGCAAGGAGGAGGGCGCACGCCACCCTTGGCATGTGCCCAAGTTAAAGGCGCCTAGGAGTCCTTATTGGACAAACAGGATCTGCAAACAGGATCATCCTAGATCTGATATAGATCAAAGAGAAAAATTTTTGAAATATATCTCTTGATCTGATCAGATCTGAGCGAACTTGGATCGAAAAATCAGGATTTTCCTTCAACTGGTATCAGAGCCAAGGTTCTAAATTGTTTAGATTTGATTTTAAATTTATTTTAATTAGAAAATAAATGATTTCAGATGTCACATGAGATGTGATCAGATCTGAAATTAGAAAAAATTAAAATTAAATGATTTGGATCTAAGATTAGGAAATATGCATGACTAGTTCTAAAATAGAATAGTTCTATAGAATAGTCTTGCATGTTTTTGATTTAATCTAATTAAATCATATTTTAGATCCTTTTATTTACTATTTTTTGATATTATAAGTATTATAATAACATCTAAAAAATAGCAAATAAAATTATTTAATTTTAACATCATATGAGATATGATTGATGCATGTCTAGACTAGTTGTAGAATAGTTCTACATAGTTGTCTAGATTAGAATTTATTTTAATTAGTGATGCGTGCTAATTTATAGCTATGGCAAGTGCACCAGTCGATCAAGTAATAAAGTGAATGAGTAGAGTATCATCCCTAAAGGATTGGAAAATAAGTACTGAAAAGCTCTTTCCTATGCTTTATTTAGAAGATCGATTTATGAGAATAAGAAATTAAAAAAAATAAAAAAAATAATTAAAAGTTTTTAATTAAATAGAGAGAGTGTAAATTATTAGGGTTTTAAATTCAAGAGCAATGGATTACTAAGGCAATCGGTTCACCAACTCAGTCAATACAATATTCAGATTTTTAGATTAATTTTATTTCATGTGATGGTGGAGTCTCCTAATTTATTCACTACCCTTTGGTCCAGGCATAGCAAAACTATTAATATTTATTAATTACCCTTTGGTCCAGGTGTAATTTAAATAAATATTAATGCATTAGGTTTTGTGAAACCCTCTAATTAAAATACGCTGCGTCCAAAGCGCACTAAAATTCCTGCATGCATATGAATTCTAATTTGATTCATAATACAAGGTATATAATCAAGAAGCATTAACATAGATGTACTTGGTCCGTAACATCTATGTTCATCAGATCAATTAGAAGATGGCCAGTAATCTAAAAGCATTAAGATCAGATTTATATACTCCTCATGAATAAAATTTAAAAATAAATCACACTGAATATTGCATCAAAAGAGTGGCTACACCTTAGCCTTAGTAAAATAAAATTTAGTTCATGATAACAAATTCAAAAACAGCAAATAAAATAAAAAGCATGAAGAAATTAGACTGTTTGATTGCTGAAATTGATTGTCTGCTGCTCTTGATGTGGAGAACTTGGCGAAGAAGAAGAGGCTCCTTGATCGATGTCTTGATCGTCGAAGAAAAATCAAAAAAATCTTTTTTGATTTTCTCACAAATCACTTTTCTTTTATCTCTCTCCTCTCTCTTTCTCTCTCTCTTTCTCCCTCTCTCTCTTTCTCCCCATCTCTCTCTTTGTCTCTCTCTAATTCTCTTTCTGATTCCCCGTCTCTCTCTTTTTTTTTCTCACGGCAACACTAGGTTTTTTATAGATAAAGAGTTTTATTCCCCCAAAATCCATCAAAAATTAGGTTTAGGACTCCTAAATCAACTCAAATTAAGATCTGGATAATTCTGCCCGTTAGATCTTGATCAAACGGTCCAAAAACCACTCAAAAAGCCCTTAAAATAACCCAGATCAAGTCGGATTTAATATCAGCCGTTGGATCATCCATTGGATCGAATCTGGGCCGTCCGATCGCGTTGAAATAAGCCTTCAGATCCTTTAGTTTTAACGTCGGGATGAATCTCGAGCCGTTGGATCTCGATCGGGAGCTGTGGATGCCGTCCATCAGCGCCTTCTTCTCGTCCGTCCGATCAAGCTTCAGTGAAAACCGCCCGTTAGATCAATCAGAATTCCCAAATTGCCCTCCGTGGACCGTGCGCGAGCCCGGTGTTGCATGGACCGCCGCGTTCTTCAGCCAATCAGCGCGCTCTTTATGCTGTGAAATTCCCGAATTACCCTTCAGATGGTCCACCGTGCGCCGCGAAAAATGCTGACGTCAGCGTTGCGTCGGCGATTTTTTTTTTTTTTTTTGAAATTCGAATTCTGGGCTCGTTTGAAGTCCGTTTTGCCTGAAATTTTTTTCATCTGAACCAGAAAAATAAGATCTTCACATTGGTGGCCTTCTTTCCTACATAAGATTAATAAAAGTATCAATTTCTAATAAAATAGATTAATTTATTTTATAATTTAATACTTTTATTAGTATATTTTTACCACTTATCACACCCCCCAACTTAGTCATTGCTAGTCCCTTAGCAATGTTTTATTTAATACCATATTTCAATAAGATTATCCATCACAAAGATAAAATCTAGGATTAAAGGTCAAAAAGTTTAGAAAATACTGCTAACTAAGCATTGAGCTTCAGAAGCAAATTTTTCAGTCAATACAATTAAAAACTTTCTTAGAGTACATCAAAGATCTATAGCACTTGTGTTCGTGATGACTAACTTTAGCATTTCAGTATTAAATTAAAAGAACAAAAGTATCCTCTCTTATCACCTATTTTGGTCAATTTTCTATACATTCTCAATTTTATACTCATGAATTAAGGTAGCTTTCACACTGCCTTTTCTTTTCTTTTTTTTCTTTTTTTTTTTTTTTTTACTGTGCTGAGCATCCTGGCCTTTCCTTCACCATTTTACGTGAATTTTCACACTTGACCTAGGTGCAGAGATCCAGTTACTAGGCTTTGGGCAATCCACATATACTCTGTCTTTTGCACTTTATTTATAGGCAGGTAGCTCTTTCCTTAAATTCAAGTTTCTTTGATTAGAATGTATATTAATTACCAATTTTCAGTGATAATTGAATCCTCAGTTGACCTTATAATCAATACCTACTTTGCCTTGTTAGTGTGCATGTGCAATAAAAAGTGCTAATAATCTTTTAATGACCTAAGTAGGCTGCTAAAAGTTGACCAACTAATCTACTTCTTTAACTCATTACATTCATTAGCAAATAATTCTATCTTTTATCACTTATCCAGTTTATCTTGCTCAAGATTTTCTTCTTGACACATGGTTTTTTTTTTTTTTTTTTTTTTTTTTAACTTAACTTGTTCTACATTGTCTTAAAGGAGAAAGAAAAATAAAGGATGTAATAAAGGATAGGAAAGGAATACACCTGATTTGGTTCAGTCTGGTTCTTTGGAGCTTTGAAATTTTGCTTGAGTTCTCATTGATTTTTCTGCAAAATTGAAAATACACACCAGAGCAGTAAAAGAGCAACAACAAATTACTAAAAAATAAAAGAAAAGAAAAATGATCAAAACTAAAAAGAAAAGAAACAACCTATCTAGTAGTTCTGATTTATAGTCTTCAGCTTGACTTTCTTTAAGTTCTAAAGTGGATCAATCCGGTGCCACTTCAATTGGAATACTTTCATGTTTGATCGAGTCCTCTTTCAATTTGACATTGCTCGCTTTTATAGTCTCAAACCTATTTTCTACAGAATTCTCATATAATGGATTGTCAATAATATCAATTAGAAAATAAGTTTGATTATCATCAGGATGTTTAGTATCTTTGAAAACATTAAAAGTAACTTGTTCATCTTGGACTCTAAGAATTAATTTTTCTTGTTGAACATCTATTAAAGCTCCTCCAGTAGCTAAAAAGGGTCTCCCTAAAATAAGGGGTACATCATAATCTTCTTCCATATCAAGAACAATAAAATCAACAGGGAAAATAAACTTGTTTACCTTTACCAAGACATCCTCCACTATACCTCTTGGATATTTAATGGATCTGTCGGCTAATTGAAGAGTAATAGTGGTAGGCTTTGGTTCTCCTAGACCCAGCTTCCTCTGAAAATAGAAAAAGGCATGAGATTTATGCTTGCTCCTAAATCACATAAAACTTTATCAAAACTACAATCACCAATAATGCAGGGGATAGTAAAACTCCCTGGATCTTTTAGCTTCTGTGGTAATTTATTTTGAAGTATTGCTGAGCATTCTTCATTCAAATTTATTCTCTCATGCTCCTTCAGCTTTTTCTTATTTGTTAAGATTTCTTTGAGAAACTTGGCATACCTGGGCATTTGAGTAATAGCATCTACAAAAGGAATATTAATATGTAAATTCTTTAAAATTTTGAAAAAGTTAGAAAATTCCTTATCTGGATGCTGTATTTGTCTCTCTGGGAATGGTAGTGGCGGCACGTAGGGCTTCACATTTGGATCAGCAAATCGTATACCTGGAGACCATCCATCTGCTGGTTGTTTTGGTGACTGACGAGTTTGAGTTGATGGTTCCTTATTTGTAGTTGGCTCTTCAGTCTCTTTCTTCTGATGTGGCTCCTCCAGCTTTGTACCACTTCTTAGGGTGATAGCATTGACTTGCTCCCTTGGATTTGTCTCCGTATTGCTTGGCAAGGATCCTTGAGGTCTCTCGGAGATTATCTTAGCCATTTGACCTATTTGCATCTCCAAGTTTCGAATTGCTGCTGTTTGGTCTTGCCTAAGTTTGGCTTCCAAATTTTTTATAGTTGCTTCTTGGTTTTGCATAAATTTGACCATCAGCTCTTCCATGTTGGACTTCTTTTCAGGTACTTGGAATCCCGGGGGTGGCTGTTGTGCTGCATTTTGATTGCTCCATGAGAAATTTGGGTGCTGCCTCCACCCTTGATTGTATGTGTTGGAGTAGGGATTGTTTTGTTGCGGCCTGAAAAAATTACCAATATAATTAGCTGTATCAGTTGTTTTAGCAAAAGGATTACCTGTCTGGCAATTGCTCGTATCGTGTCCTCCTCCACACAGGTCACAAGTCAATGCTCTGAACATGCATAGCTGTTCCCTTTAAGTTGTTGACTTCGGCTCTAAGGGCTGCAATTTCAGCTAGTAAAGTTGGCACGCAATCTACTCCCTGCACAGCTGCTAGTCTTTTTGGCATCATGCGCTCTGTCTGCCATTGATAGCTATTTGATGCCATCTCATCGATCAGATCGAAGGCTTCTTCCTCCATTTTTTGATTAATGGTTCCTCCTGCTGCTGCATCAATCATAGATCGATTAGTAGGAGATAAACCATTATAGAAAGTTTGTACCTGAAGCCATACGGGTAGTTGATGATGTGGACATCTCCTCAGCAGTTCCTTGAAATGCTCCCAAGCCTCATATAGTGTCTCCATGTCCATCTGCATAAAAGAAGTGATATCGTTGCGCATCTTAGCAGTTTTGGAAGGTGGAAAGTACTTGGCTAAGAATTTTTGGGCTAGGACATCCCAAGTTGTGATAGAACCTGTAGGAAGAGAATGAAGCCAATTTTTAGCTTTATCCCGTAAAGAGAAAGGAAATAACCTTAATCTAATAGCATCATCCGACACCCCATTAATTTTAAAAGTATCGCAAAGTTCAAGAAAATTAGAAATATGGGCATTCGGATCATCATGCATGTGTCCACTGAATTGGACAGTTGATTGAATCATCTGGATCATCGTCCGATTTTATTTCGAAGTTGTTTGCTCGTACAGGCGGTCTCCTGATGCTCGAAGCTGCATCGGCTATAGATGGTGTGATGTAATCATTTAATGGATGATGTACTGGTCGAATAGCTTCATGCTGTCCTTCAGTCGCCATATCCAATCCTAGATTGATGTCGTTAGGATCTTCAGCTGCCATGTTTCTCTCTTGTTGTAGTCTTCTAATAGTTCTTTCAATTTCTGGATCTAGAGGTAGTAAGTTACTATGTCCAGTACGTGTCATGCACTAAATTTTTTTTTTTTAATAATAAAAATTAAAAATAAATTTCTAAAGTAAAGCTAGGATCAAAATTTTAATATTATTTTAGACACAATCCCCGGCAACGGCGCCAAAAACTTGATGCGTGCTAATTTATAGCTATGGCAAGTGCACCAGTCGATCAAGTAATAAAGTGAATGAGTAGAGTATCGTCCCTAGAGGATTGGAAAATAAGTACTGAAAAGCTCTTTCCTATGCTTTATTTAGAAGATCGATTTATGAGAATAAGAAATTAAAAAAAAAAAAAAAAATAATTAAAAGTTTTTAATTAAATAGAGAGAGTGTAAATTATTAGGGTTTTAAATTCAAGAGCAATGGATTACTAAGGCAATCGGTTCACCAACTCAGTCAATACAATATTCAGATTTTTAGATTAATTTTATTTCATGTGACGGTGGAGTCTCCTAATTTATTCACTACCCTTTGGTCCAGGCATAGCAAAACTATTAATATTTATTAATTATCCCTTTGGTCCAGGTGTAATTTAAATAAATATTAATGCATTAGGTTTTGTGAAACCCTCTAATTAAAATACGCTGCGTCCAAAGCGCACTAAAATTCCCGCATGCATATGAATTCTAATTTGATTCATAATACAAGGTATATAATCAAGAAGCATTAACATAGATGTACTTGGTCCGTAACATCTATGTTCATCAGATCAATTAGAAGATGGCCAGTAATCTAAAAGCATTAAGATCAGATTTATATACTCCTCATGAATAAAATTTAAAAATAAATCATACTGAATATTGCATCAAAAGAGTGGCTACACCTTAGCCTTAGTAAAATAAAATTTAGTTCATGATAACAAATTCAAAAATAGCAAATAAAATAAAAAGCATGAAGAAATTAGACTGTTTGATTGCTGAAATTGATTGTCTGCTGCTCTTGATGTGGAGAACTTGGCGAAGAAGAAGAGGCTCCTTGATCGATGTCTTGATCGTCGAAGAAAAATCAAAAAAAACTTTTTTGATTTTCTCACAAATCACTTTTTTTTATCTCTCTCCTCTCTCTTTCTCTCTCTCTTTCTCCCTCTCTCTCTTTCTCCCCGTCTCTCTCTTTGTCTCTCTCTTTTTCTCTTTTTTTTCTCTCTCTTTCTTTTTTTTTCACGGCAACACTAGGTTTTTTATAGATAAAGAGTTTTATTCCCCTTAAAATTCCATCAAAAATTAGGTTTAGGACTCCTAAATCAACTCAAATTAAGATCTGGGTAATTCTGCCCGTTAGATCTTGATCAAACGGTCCAAAAACCACTCAAAAAGCCCCTTAAAATAACCCAGATCAAGTCGGATTTAATATCAGCCGTTGGATCATCCATTGGATCGAATCTGGGCCGTCCGATCGCATTGAAATAAGCCTTCAGACCTTTAGTTTTATGTCGGGATGAATCTCGACCGTTGGATCTCGATCGGGAGCTGCGGATGCCGTCCATCAGCGCCTTCTTCTCGTCCGTCCGATCAAGCTTCAGTGAAAACCGCCCGTTAGATCAATCAGAATTCCCAAATTGCCCTCCGTGGACCGTGCGCGAGCCCGGTGTTGCATGGACCGCCGCGTTCTTCAGCCAATCAGAGCGCTCTTTATGCTATGAAATTCCCGAATTACCCTTCAGATGGTCCACCGTGCGCCGCGAAAAATGCTGACGTCATCCTGACGTCAGCGTTGCGTCGGCGGTTTTTTTTTTTTTTTGAAATTCGATTCTGGGCTCGTTTGAAGTCCGTTTTGCCTGAAATTTTTTTCATCTGAACCAGAAAAATAAGATCTTCACATTGGTGGCCTTCTTTCCTACATAAGATTAATAAAAGTATCAATTTCTAATAAAATAGATTAATTTATTTTATAATTTAATACTTTTATTAGTATATTTTTACCACTTATCAATTAGATATTTAAATCTAATTTTTTAGATTATTATAGATAATTTAATCTAAAAATATGCATGATTCAAATGAAGTATGCAAAATATGTATATAGATTAATTGTTATGAGATATAGTAGTCTATTCATATTCTTGATTAGCTTCTTTGGCCGCGGTCATAAGAACAAAAAGATTTAAAGGCCTCTCTTCCATCGATGGGCGTTCTTATGACGTGTAGGGGTGCTGCGTGTTCGTCCTTAATCAGAAACCCAAAACTTACTTTCTGTAAAATCCTAGATCCTGAAACCCTAGGATTTATTATGCATATTTTGTTTATGAACCCTTCTTAATTAAAAATTGAGATTATGGAATGTTAATTAGGTCTAAAATTGAGTATTTCAAATCTAAGACATATTCATAATACTGGGTTTGGGCTTGGGTAGCTCAATTAGGTCTAAGCGATTGATCAAACCGAATCAAGAGTTGGTTAGAGGGAATCAACAATGCTTAAATTGACCAGCCTAATAGGATTAAGTCTGGGTCAAGATCGAGTCACGATCAAGCAAGACTTAATTAGGCTCAGAGGTTAGAGTCTGGATTGTAGGCTAACCTCATTGATTCTGACTCAATAATTTGGTGTCTAAGGTAAGTTTGGCACATACGATCGACTGGTTTTTAATTGGAAGCTACTCGATCTGAATGCATTCTTGTACGAGTTAATGGCATATTCCTTCTATCGGTCTTACTTACCTAGCCATATCTATTGACATAGTTCTGATATGAGGTGGTCAATAATTCGAACTAACCCATGCCACTAGGTTAGTCATAATTGTTATGACTATGACAAGTCTAGTTTAATGAGACCTGAATCAATTCTCTCTAAGAAAAGATTAAGTCTGAGGTCTTCCACCATTGTAGATATGCGGGCTCTTTCCAGGGTTGATTGTTCTCGACTGGATACAGTGGCTCAGTTGCACCGAAAAGATGCAACCATGTCTATTAGGCATTGGATGCTATGGGCTGGAGGATGAGTTGGGCTCAATATTTTGGATATGGTGAGAGACTCAATTAGAAATCCAGTCGGTGCAAATGGTGGGTCTACTTAACTAAGGAGTGGATCAATATTCTGGATACGGTGAGAATCATGAATTAGAGACCAAGTTTGGGTGCACCATGATTAGAGAATCATTGAACAAGAGTTGTTCACTCATTGGCTAACCCATCACCAATAACTGTTAGGTGAGGTGATGAGTCAGTTGGTGAGACCGCACCACCCACTAGAAATCATGAATCGTGGAGATTTTTGCATCTCTACAGAGGGAGTGTAGGGATCCGAGAAAATAGTGGGAGCTAATTTATTTAAAAATAAAATCCCTAAATAAATTGGTCAAGTCATAATTACAGTATCTAACTAGAATCTTTGACTCTCTATAGAAAAATGTCTGCGTCCAACCCATTAGCACGTATCCTGGACACACATAGACTGACCAGACCCAATTATAAAGATTGGCTCAGGAACTACAAAATAGTTTTGGGTTTTGAGAAGTTAACCCATGTACTGGACCAGGACCCTCCCACCTTACCAGCCCGTCCATCTATTGAACAGAGAGCGTCTCTGAAAAAATGGATAGACGAAAGATAATAAGGCCAGATATTACATGTTGGGCTCGATGTCTGATGAGCTCCAGCGCCAACATGAAGATATCGGGACTGCTCGCCAAATGTTGGCTCACCTGCAGGAGATGTTTGGTGAACAGAGTCGCGCAGCCAAATATCAAGTCACGAAATGACTTTTTAAGGCTAAGATGCGTGATGGGCAGTCAGTCCAAGATCACTGTCTGACAATGATCAAGGACATGGAAGAGCTTGAGAAGCTCGGTGTGAAGTTAGACTTGGACTCTGTAGAATGATATTATTCTGCAATCCTTGACTGATGCATATGGGCAATTCATCATGAATTACCACATGCATAAACTTCAAAATTCCTTGGCCGAATTAATGAATATGCTGGTTACCGCTGAGCTTTCTATGAAAGGTTCTAAAGGCTCAGTTCTTGCTATGGAATGGACTTCTTCCAAAAGAAAGTCTTATGGAAAGAAAAAGAAGTCTGTGAAAAAGCAGAAGGTGGAAGGAGCAAAGAAGAAGAAGGCAGAGCCGAAGAAGAAGGCCGATGTCAAAGGAAAAGTATTTCCATTGCAACAGCGACGGCCATTGGAAGCGGAACTGCCCTACTTACCTGGCCACCCTGAAGAACAAGAAGGAAGGTCCTTCTGGAGGTATGCTCGTTATTGAGTCTAACCTTATGGTTTCTTCTACATCCAGTTGGGTGCTTGACTCTGGTTCTAGTGCTCATCTGTGCACTTCCATGCAGGGTCTTGAGGATAGCAGGAGGCTGAGGGATGGAGACATGATCCTATGCATCGGTAATGGAACAAGAGTTGCTGCAGTAGCCATGGGAACATACCCTCTTCGATTACCATCTGGTTTAGACTTAGTTTTGAAAGACTGTTATTATGTGCCTACAGCTAGCAGGAATTTGATTTCTGTTTCATGCTTAGCACTAAGAAGGCTATGTGATTATCTTCTTTAAGGACCATTGTAACATTCTTTATGAAAGAAATAAAATTGCAAATGGTTTTCTTATTAATGGTCTTTATCAGCTATATATTGATGTACCTGTTCTAACTATCGAGCAAAATGTGAATGCCAAACGACCTAGGGATAGTCCAAATGATAGGTATCTATGGCACCTGAGATTAGGTCATATAGCAGAAGATAGGATCAACAAATTGGAGAAAAATGGGCTATTGAGTCCATTGACTTTCGAGTCATATCCAACTTATGAATCTTGTCTTCAAGGCAAAATGACTAAACTCCCTTTTGTTGGACATGGGGAGAGGGCCACAGATCTCCTTGCCCTAGTACATACAGATGTGTGCGGCCCATTTGATGTGCCGGCTAGAGGCAATTTTGTCTACTTCATTATCTTTATCGATGATCTATCTAGGTATGGGTATGTGTATCTTATGAGACACAAGTCTGAAGCTTTTGAAAAGTTCAAAGAATTCAGACATGAAGTAGAAAAATAAACTGAAAAAACTCATTAAGGTTCTTCGATCAGATCGAGGAGGTGAATACCTTAGCCGAGAATTCCTAGACTATCTCAAGGATAATGGCATAGTCTCTCAATGGACTCCACCAGGAACACCTCAACTCAACGGGATTTTAGAATGGAGAAATCGGACTCTATTGGATATGGTCCGATCCATGATGAGCTTCACAGACCTCCCTGATTTTCTTTGGGAACATTCATTGTTAACTTCTATTTATCTACTGAATAGGGTTCCCTCTAAGACCGTTCCTACCACACCGTATGAGATATGGCATGGTAAGAAACCAAGTCTGAGTCATCTCAGAATTTGGGGTTGTCCGACTCATGTCAAAAGACAACAAGCAGACAAGTTAGAGTTTAGGTCCTTTAGAGCTCGATTCATAGGATATCCTAAAGAGTCATTAGGATACTATTTCTATATTCTAGAAGACCACAATGTGATTGTGAGTCGACATGCCATCTTTCTTGAAAAATAGTTTATTCAAGATAGCGGCATTGGAAAGCAGATTAAGCTTGATGAGAAAGTCTCACAAGTACAACGAGCTAAGGACCAATTGGAACCAAATCAGGTTGAGCCAATAAGAACACTACCTCCTCCACCTCGTAGATCGAAAAGAGTTTTCCGTCCTTCTGAAAGATACTTAGGTATTATTTCAGAGGAAGTAGAGAAAATATTTCTCATAGGTAATGGTGCTCATGGTGATGATCCCAAAACCTACAACGAGATGATATTAGATATCGACTCTGAGAAATGGCTAGAGGCAATGCAGTTAGAAATTGACTCGATGCACTTGAACCAAGTCTGGACCTTGGTAGATCCACCAGAAGGTATAGTACCTATTGGGTGTAAATGGATCTTCAAGAGAAAGATTGGTGCAGATGGAAATGTGGAGACATTCAAGGCTAGACTAGTGGCAAAAGGTTATAGTCAACACGAAGGCATTGACTATCAGGATACCTTTTTACCCAGTGGCTATGCTAAAATCCATCCGCACATTGCTTTCCGTTGCAGCCTATTTTGATTATGAAATATGGCAAATGGATGTGAAAATGGCGTTCTTAAATGGATATCTTGAGGAAGATATCTATATGGAACAGCCGCTAGGTTTCACATCTAGTGATACTGATCACAAGGTTTGCAAGCTGCAAAGGTCCATATATGGACTTAAGCAAGCATCTCGGAGCTGGAACACTCGTTTTCAATGATGTGATCAAAATATTTGATTTCATCAAAAATGAAGAGAAACCGTGTGTTTTCAAAAAGGTCAGTGGGAGCGCTGTTGTCTTCCTCGTATTGTACGTGGATGACATCCTCCTTATTGGGAATGATATTCCCATGATGACAATAGTCAAATTATGGTTGTCCAAGGAATTCTCCATGAAAGACCTAGGTGAAGCATCCTTTATTCTAGGAATTAAGGTCTATAGGGATAGACCGAATAGGATGCTAGGACTTTCACAGAAAATGTACATAGAGAGAAGTACTAAAGAGGTTTAGTATGGAAAACTCTAAGAGGGGATTAATACCCTTCAGACATGGTATTCATCTTTCCAAGAAGATGTGCCCCAGCACACCTGAGAAAATAGAATGCATGAGCAAGATCTCTTATGCTTCTGCAATAGGGAGCCTCATGTATGCCATGCTATGTACACGACCTGATATAGCCCATGCTGTGAGTGTCACAAGCAGATATCAGTCAAATCTAGGTGAAGAATACTGAACTTCTGTGAAATGTATCCTTAAGTACTTGAGAAGAACTAAGGATATGATGTTGGTCTTTGGTAACGGAGAACTCCAAGTCTAGGGATACACAGACTCGGATTTCATGTCCGATATAGATGATCGAAAGTCGACATCTGGGAGTCTGTTTGTGTGCAATGGTGGTGCTGTCAGCTGAAAGAGTTCCAAGCAAACTGTGATAGCAGATTTCACCATGGAAGCAGAATATATTGCTGCATCAGAGGCTGCAAAGGAAGCATTCTGGTATAAGAAGTTGGATGTAGAAATTGGAGTAATGCCATCAGATGCCATTCCTCTGTACTGTGACAACAATGGCACCATAGCCCTTGCTAAAAAGCCAAGGTCTCACCAGAAATTCCAAGCACATTGAGCGGCGATACCACCTCATCCGCGATTACCTCGAGAAGGATTATGTCGAGGTCAAGAGAGTCAACTCCATAGATAATGTGGCAGACCCACTTACAAAGTCCGTTGGGCCAGCAGAAGATCGAAGCCCACCTTGAGAAGATGGGACTTAGACTTGTAGCCAATTGGCTTTAGAATAAGTGGAAGATTGTTAGATATATGTGCCCTAGAAGCCAGAATTGGCTGACACTTGTAATACACTTCTAGGGGCAAAATTATAATTTTGACTAATATCAATAAAATGGGTTATTTTCTATCACATATGTGTATTTAGTGTCTGTGATACATCCTTTGAGTTAATGGTAATGATAATTCATATTTTCAAGAGTTGAAAATTTAAGACATGAATAATCATTATTAACTCATAAAATGCTCCCGACCATAGGATCATCACGAGGATGGTGATTGATCTGGAAGGTTGGTGTACAATCGCTTCTTTTTAGTAGATGAGTCTTGAGTCTATGGTGTGGAGACATCGGAGCGAGAGTACAGGTACTCGTTAGAGAACGAGGGCACTGAGCGTGACCATCTCGAGTAGTCATTAGGGAGTCTACCTTCTCGTCAATGACTGACTCAATGCTGTAGTAGTGTGTCTGATTCTTTGACCTGAGATGCATCGGCAGTTCACCTTGAGGGTGTTATAGTTTGACTACACCATTACTCAGTCTCCTAGCCATTCAGAACCCTGAGGTGTATGTTGGCTATGCATGTTCATTATAGGAACTGGATAGCATCAAGATGGAATCTATCTACCTCGATGGTAGAGGAGCAGCCCTTATGATGATCATGAGAATCAAGTCCTGAAGCCCATGGCCATGGCAGAGTGAAATAATAGAAAGAGTTTCTATTTAGGTTTTCACATTGGACTTGAAATCGAATGATTACATCATATGACAGAGACTAGGGTTTGACGAGTTCACCTTAACCCTAATCTGATCGGAGCTCAAGATAGAAGAACTTAATCGCACAAGTAGCTGCACCAAGAGGTTCGCATTCAGCTCTGATGGGTTGCCACCATATACTGCTAGGTGTCACTGGTGGATTTTGGGAGCAATTAGAATGATTTAGATGATCGATCATTCTAGCTGTTCGAATCAGAAGAGTTCTGATCCATCGAAAGGAGTTTCGATGATGTCGATGATAGAGATCATGACATATCCCATTA
>QRFJ01001348.1:84389-169812 GCA_006176705.1 Cocos nucifera
TACCTGTATGATTAAGTTCTTCTATCTTAAGCCCCGATCAGATTAGGGTTAAGGTGAACTCGTCAAACCCTAGTTTCTATCATATGATGTAATCATTCGATTCAAGTCTGATGTGAAAACCTAAATAGAAACTCTTTCTATTATTTCACTCTGCCATAGCCATGGGCTTCTGGACTTGATTCTCATGATCATCATAGGGCTGCTCCTCTACCACCGAGGTAAATAGATTCCATCTTGATGCAATCTAGTTCCTACAATGAACATGCTATAGCCAACATACCCCTCAGGGTTCCAAATGGCTCAGAGTGAAGTTAGTCAGGATCTATAGAATGATATAATTCTGCAATCCTTGACTGATGCATATGGGCAGTTCATCATGAACTACCATATGTATAAACTTCAGAATACTCTGGCTGAGCTTATGAAATGCTGGTTACTGCTGAGCTTTCTATGAAAGGTTCTAAAGGCTCAGTACTTGCTATAGAATGGACTTTTTCCAAGAGAAAGTCTTTTGAAAAAAAAAAGAAGTCCGTGAAAAGGCAAAAGATGGAAGGTGGAAAGAAAAGAAAGGCAGAGTTGAAGAAGAATGCCACTGATAAAGAAAAGTATTTCCATTGTAATATTGATAGCCACTGAAAGCGGAACTGCCCTACATACCTAGCCATCCTGAAGAATAAGAAGAAGATAGGTCCTTCTGGAGGTATGCTCATTATTGAATCTAACCTTACGATTTCTTCTACATCCAGTTGGGTGCTTGACTCTGATTCTAGTGCTCATTTGTGCACTTCCATGTAGGAGCTTAAGAATAACAGGAGGCTAAGGAATGGTGAGATGATCCTACATGTCGAAAATGAAGCAAGGATTGCTAGTATGGTCGTGAGAATCTATCCTCTTCGACTACCTTCTGGCTTAGATTTAGTACTTAGGGATTGTTATTATGTGCCTGCTTTAAGTAGGAATTTAATTTTTGTTTCATCTTTAGCACAAGAAGGCTATGTAATTAGTTTTCTTAAGGGCCATTGTAATATTCTTTATGAAAGAAATAAACTTGTAAGTGGTTTCCTCATTAACGGTCTCTACCAGTTATATATTGATGTATCTATCTTTAATATCGAGCAAAATATGAATGCCATAAGATCAAAATGATCTAGGGATAGTCCAAACAATAGGTATTTATGGCACCTAAGGCTAGGTCATATAGCAGAAGATAGGGTTAACAAATTGAAGAAAATCAGACTATTGAGTCCATTGACTTTTGAGTTATATCCAATTTATGAATCATGTCTTCATGGCAAAATGACTAAGCTTTCTTTTGTAGGACATGGGAAAAGGGCCACGGATCTACTAGCCCTAGTACATACTGATGTGTGTGGCCCATTTGATGTGCCAACTAAAGGCAACTTTGATTACTTCATAACCTTTACCGATGATTTATCTCGGTATGGGTACATGTATCTTATGAGACACATGTCTGAAGCCTTTAAAAAGTTCAAGAAATTTAGACATGAAGTCGAAAAGCAAACTGAAAAATCCATTAAGATTCTTCGATCAGATCAAGGAGGTGAATACCTTAGTCGGGAATTCTTGAACTATCTCAAGCAAAATGGCATAGTCTCTCAATGGACTCCACCTGAAATACCTCAACTCAACAAAATTTTAGAATGGAGGAATCAGATTCTATTAGATATGGTCCAATCCATGATGAGCTTCCTAGACCTCTCTAATTTTTTTTGGAGATATAGTCTGTTAACTACTATATATTTACTGAATAGGATTTTCTCTAAAACCATTCCTACCACACCATATGAGATATGGCATGGTAAGAAATCAAGTCCAAGTCATCTCAGAATTTGGGGTTGTCCAGCTTATGTCAAAAGATAACAAGTGGACAAGTTAGACTATAGGTTCTTTAGAGCTTGATTTATAGGATATCCTAAAGAGTCATTAGGATATTATTTCTACATTCCAGAAGACCACAATATGATTGTAAGTCGGCATGCCATTTTCTTGAAAAATAGTTTATTCAAGATAGCGGCATTGAAAAGCAAATCAAGCTTGAGGAGAAAGTCTCATAAGAGCAACGAGCTAAGATCCCCATGGAACCAAATTAAGTTGAGCCAATACAATCACTACCTCCTCCACCTCATAGATCGAAAAGGGTTTTTCGTCCTCCTTAGACGTACTTAGGTACTATTTCAGAGGAAGTAGAGAAAATGTTCCCCATAGGTAATGGGGTTCATGGTGATGATCCTAAAACCTATGATGAGGCGATATCAGATATCGACTCCAAAAAATGGTTAGAGGCAATAAAATCAGAAATTGATTCGATGCACTCAAACCAAGTTTGGACCTTGGTAGATCCATCAGAAGGTATAGTACCTATTGGGTGTAAATGGATCTATAAGAGAAAGATTGGTGCAGATGGGAATGTGGAGACATTCAAAGCTAGATTAGGGGCAAAAGGATATAGTCAGCATGAAGGCATTGACTATCAGGATATCTTTTCGTCAGTAGCAATGCTAAAATCCATCTGCATATTGCTTGCTGTTGCAGCTTATTTTGATTATGAAATATAGCAAATGGACGTAAAAATGGCATTCTTAAATGGATACTTTGAGGAAGATATCTATATGGAACAGCCGCTAGGTTTCACATCCAGTGATACTAATTATAAAGTATGCAAGCTGCAAAGGTCCATATATGGACTCAAGCAAGCATCTCAGAGTTAGAATACTCATTTTAATGGTGTGATCAAATTATTTGGTTTCATTAAAAATAAGGAGGAACCATGTGTTTTTAAAAAGGTCAGTGGGAGCGCTATTATCTTTTTCGTACTGTACGTGGATGATATCCTCCTTATTGGAAATGATATTTTCATGTTAACCACAGTTAAAATATGGTTATCTAAAGAATTCTCTATGAAAGACCTAGGAGAAGCATCCTTCATTCTAGAAATTAAGGTCTATAGAGATAGATCGAATAGGATGCTAGGTCTTTCACAGAAGATGTACATAGAGGAAGTGCTAAAGAGGTTTAGCATGGAAAACTCCAAGAGGGGATTGGTACCCTTTAGACATGGCATTCATCTCTCCAAGAAAATATATCCCAACACACCAGAGAAGATTGAACGCATCAGTAAGATCCCTTATGCTTCAGCAATAGGGAGCTTTATGTATGCCATGTTATGTACACGATCTGATATAGCTCACACTGTGAATGTCACGAGCAGATATCAGTTGAATCCAGATGAAGAATACTGGACTTTTGTGAAATGTATACTTAAGTACTTAAGAAGAACTAAGGATATGTTGTTGATTTTTGGTAATGGAGAACTCCAAGTCCAAGGATATACAGACTTGGATTTTATGTCCAATATAGATGATCGAAAGTCAACATCTGGGAGTCTGTTTGTGTGTACTAGTGGTGCTATCAATTGAAAAAGTTTCAAGCAAACAGTGATAGCAGATTCCACCATGAAAGTAGAATACATCGTTGCATCAGAAGCTGCGAAGGAGGCATTCTAGTATAAGAAATTCACCGCAAAGATTGGAGTGATTCCATCGGATGCCATTCCTCTGTATTATAATAATAATGGTGCCATAGCCCTTGCTAAGGAGTCGAAGTCTCACCAAAAATCTAAGCACATCGAGCGGCGATACCACCTCATTCGTGATTACCTCAAGCAAGGTTATGTCGAGGTCAAGAGTGCCGACTCCGCATATAATGCAACAGACCCACTCACAAAACCATTGGGTCAGTAGAAGATCGAAGCCCACCTTAAGAAGATGGAACTTAGATTTGTAGCCAATTAGCTTTAGGTCAAGTGAGAGTTTGTTAGATATGTATGCCCTAGAAGCCAGATTGGCTGACACTTATAATACACTTCTAAGGGAAAAATTATAATTTTAACTATAAATAATAAAATAGATTATTTTCTATCCCAGTGTGTATTTGAAAATGTCTGTGATACATCCCTTGAGTTAGTGGTAGTGATAGTTCATATTTTCAAAAGTTAAAAATTTAAGACATAAATTTTTATTATTAACTCATAAAATACTCCCGACCGTAGGATAATCATAAGGATGGTGATTGATATGGAAGGTTGATATATGATCACTTCTTTAAAGTCAATGAGTCTATGGTGTAGAGACACTAGAGCATGAGTACAGGTACTTGTTAGAGAACGAGGGCACTGAGCGTGACCACCTCGAGCAATCATCAGGAAGTCTACCTTCTCGTCGATGACTGACTCGAAGCTGCAGTAGTATGTTTGGTTCTTTGACCTAAGGTGCATCGATAGTTTATCTTGAGGGTGTTATAGTTTGACTATACCATAACTCGATCTCCTAGCCATTTGGAATCTTGAGGCATATGTTGGCTATAGCATGTTCATTGTAGGAATTGATTGCACCAATAGGAGATCTATCTATCTCGGTAGACAAGGAGCAGCCTTATGATGATCATGAGAATCAAGTCCATAAGCCCATGGCCATGGCAAAGTGAAATAATAAAAAGAGTTTCTATTTGGATTTTCATATTGGACTTGAATCGAATGATTAATTCATATGATGGATACTAGGGTTTGACAAGATCACCTTAACCCTAATCTAGTTGGGGCTCAAGATAGAAAAACTTAATCACATAGGTAACTACATCGAGAAGTTCATTTTTAGTTCTGATGGGTTGCCACCATATGCTGCTAGGTGTCACTGATGGATTTTGGAAGCAATTAGAATGATTTGGATGATCAATTATACTAGTCGTCTGAATCAAAAAAGTTTTGATCCATCGGAAGGTATTTCGATGATGTCAATGATAGAAATTACGACATATCCCATTACCATATGGAACTAAATCTAACTGGATCACACAAACAAGGGTTTAGATTTAGATATCATCAATTGAACTAACCCAGTTCAATTGATTTGAATAAGATTCAATTAGGTTCAAGAAAATCGTGCTAGCACACGATTAAGCCTAATATTCTCCTTTAACAATCATTAAAGCTTGTCTCAACTGAGCTAAATGTGTTTGGGCTCACTCAAGAGCCTTTACTTGGTCTGACTAGAGCTTGTCCAAGTCATAAAAGGGTTGTCTTAATTTATGAGATAAATTTGAAACAACACCTACCATTTTCCATTATCTGCTAAATCTTGTCCTTGGACTTTGGTCAAATATTGACCTTTGATACTTAGACATCTGCCCATGTGTCATGCACCCATAGGAGAGAACTTTGACCCTTGTCCCCTACTAAAAGGTAGAAAGATAAAGGGTGCATGCCTAGGGAGGCGTGCATCCCATGTGGATAAGGATTGGAGTCCCATACAGATGGGACTCCAGTTGCTTCAGGGAATCAAACTAGATGGCGCCAAGGAGTCCTATTTGACTAGTCTTGACGCCATCTAAGGAGAGTTTTGAGGGACTCTAATCTGATTAAATCGAATGATGTCATCCTATTAATTAGATTTAGATCTGCTTGCATAAAGGGCCATGATTGATCGGAAAGATGTGGCACTGCATGGTGTAGCAGGGTCTATAAAAACCTTATCTACACCTATATTGAGAGAGCTTCTACCTTAGCCCATGCCACATAGGCCCTCTCCCTCCTTCTCCATGCCACCCTCTAGTCTTCTCTCCTCTCCACACCCAAGAGGATTTGGGCACGAGTTAGGTACGATCCAAGCAAGTGAAAGGTCATAGAAAAGGAAGAAGGCAGCACTACTGCAAGAGACAATAGCCAATCTTCAAAAGCCATTTTGAAGACCTTCAAGATTAGATCTAGATCTAATTTTTGGATGATAGATTGAGAAGAAGATCTCTAGATCCTGTCTGAGTGGATATCGGTAGAGGCCAGATGCTTGCATGGCTACCTCTAGAACCTTAGGCAAACATTAGGATCATCACAAGATAATAGGATTATCCATAACAAAGATATAATTAAATTAGATTTAATTAAATTTTATTTTTTTATTAGATCAATAAGATTAGGTCTAAAGAATCTCAGATCTGATTAGGATCTTAGAGAAAAATTTTTGAAATATTTTTTTTGATCCAATTAGATCTGAACGAACCTGCATCGAGCAAATAGGGTTTTTTCCTTCATAAATAACTCCTCTTCCATGCCACATTTAAATTGGAATAAGGTTGCAATAGATTGGGTTTTTTCTCTTATCTTATAAGAGTCCTAATCTATCAAGAAAGTGAGGTGGCACCTCACCTAAACCCTAAAACCTCTCTCACGTGCGCCAAGGAAAAAGAAGTGCAAATAATCATTGCCCAAAACCCTTTCTAGTTAGCCAAGAGGAGAGAGAAGCTCAGAGAACCTAGCCTCTAGTGGTCAAGGTCAATTGGATTCAAAATGGGTTCAAATCCAGTCCAAATTGAGCCCAAATCGAATCATATTAGAAAGGCTCCCAAACCTGAACCAATCAAGTCTAAAATCTAAATTTGATTTGGATTATTGAATCTAATTAATATTAAATTAAATTAAGATAAATTAAACAAAATTTGATTTAAATTAATTAGGACTTAATTCATAATTTAATCAGCTTCTAATTAAATTACAACAATTATAATTAGGTCAGCGTGCTAGCAATTATTAGCTACCAAATTGTAATGTTTATAAATTAGTAGTTTTCAAAATTTGAATTATCAATCCAATTGATAATTTGAATATAATCCAAACTATTGATCAGGTTGAACTTCTTTTGTGTGTGACCTCTCAGATTTTATTCTATCTGGTAGTGAGACATACCATAATCTCTATCACCATATCATCGAAACTCTTTCAACGGACCAGAACCCTTCTAGCTCAATGCAACAAGGTTCATTGATTCAAAAATAATCATAATGAGTTCTCACAATCCATCAATAATGCCTAACAGCATAAAGTGGTAACCCAGCAAATAAAAAAGTTTGAATCCCTAGGTGCAGTTAACGTATGATTCAGTCCTTCTATCATGAGTCTCGATTTGATGGAGGTCATAGAGACTTGTTAAACCCCATCATCAGTCATATGCCAGATTGGCTTGACTCGAGTTTATTTGTGAATCCCATGAAAAGTCTTTTCTAGTATTCATACTTGCTTTGGTCAAAGACTTTCTGAACTCAGTCTTGCTAATCGCATAGGACTTCTCCTTTTCTACTAAGGTTGATAGATTTTATCTAGATGCATTCTACCCTAATAGCGAACCTAAACCTATTGAGGTTAATGTACACTGCAAGGATCTGAATGGCTAGGGACCAAGAAAACGTATAGTTAAACTCAGTAGCCTCATTATGAATAGCCAGCATCGAGAAAAACCACTAAGAGCGAGTAGACATCCAAGTGTTTTTTGTGATGATCATGCTCAGTGCAAGTTATTCTCTAACAACCACCTATACTCTCATCCCAATATCCTCGTACTGGAGACTTAAGACTCATTTACCTAGAAGGGAGGCGATCCGTGCACCGATCTTGATAAGATCAATCACTATCCTTCATGATGATTTTATGATTGGGAGTATTTAGAAACTAACCACTAATAATGTATGTCTTAAATTCTCAACATCTTGAGAATATACAAAATCATCTTTATTAATTTCTAGGATAAATCATGGATACATAAACATGATTTGAAATAAGAATGTCTTTATTGATAATAAAAGATTTACAAGTATGAAAACAAGCCCTAAAAATACATTGTATCAGCCAACAATTGGCTTTTAGGGTACAACTTCTAATAGTCTACTCTCTCCCTACTTGTATATCTTATATGTGTTGATGTCCTATCTAGAGCTCTGAGGAGGGTGGTACTTGATCATTCATTGGTTGCCTATCAACTGACTACTGAGTCACCGATCATTTCTCACTTATTCTTTGCTGATGATTGCCTTCTTTGTGTCCGGGCCATGATTCAAAATGCAAAGTCAATCAAAAGGCATTTGGAGAGTTATTATATGGCTTTTGATTAGAGAGTTGGTCTACATAAATCTTTTATAGATCTTCGATTCTCTTTAGCCCCAAGACAAAGCCACCCATGAAGAATTCCATTAAAGATAGTTTTGGACATTATGGAGTAGAATGGCACTTGGATTTATTTGGGAGATCCTTTGATTGGTAGAAGTTTGACCAAGATTGAGTACAGGCTCCTAGAGCAAAGTATCATGGATAAGCTTTAGGGGTGGAAGTCAAAGTCACTCTTTATGATGGGAAGGGTCACCTTGATCAGATTAGTATTGAGTGCAATGCTCATATTCCTTATAGCAAACACAATTATCCCAAAAGGCACAGTAGCATGAATGGAGTAGCTGACGAGGAATTTTCTTTGGGATACCATTAATGATACTAGGAGTCCCATCATCTAGCCCAAGACAATGTGTACCACTCAATCTAGGATGGTGGGTTGGGAATACAATCTTTGGAAACATGGAGAGAGGCGCTAATAGATAGCATGCTATGAAGCTTATGGTGAAACCAAACAGCTTATGGTGCATGATTTTGATAGCAAAATATGGAACATGATATGTATATATTCCACACTAATAGCCACTCATAACAACTCACTCATATGGAAAGTCTTATGTGACCATCCTCCTATTGTTTCATCTAATATCATATGGGAGATAGGAGATGGGAGGAAGATTGATGTGATGAATGGCCTGTGGCTATCTTCGGATCGCTTATCTTGCTAGCTAGCATCTATTAGTTATGAAAGACGATTGAATCAGAATGTAAATAATCTTTTACTCCTTGATGGTAGATTATGGAATATTGACCTTCCTCAGATGACTTTTGATGAAACATTGGTTGAGGGAGTCTATGCCTTGGCTATACCTAGCAATGGTACATTAGATAAATTGAGTTGGAGGATTACTTATAATCATAGAGGTGGACCAATGCCCTTTACAAAGTGTACTAGAGGGAGGCTTCATCAAGGTAGGACATGGCTTGGGTGTTGAAAGTTGGGATGCACCCCAAAGTGGCATTGTTATTTCAGAATGTAGCTTGGGAGAGAATTCCATGCTGGGGACTTTTGGCTAATAAAGGGTTACAAATTTTGCCCGAATGCAACTATTGCCTGGGAACAATTAAGACTATTCCCCATGCCTTATTTTTGTGCCTATAGATGAGGTGGGTATTGAGATTGATTGGTTTGTTCTATAGGGTGGTTTATTTCTACCTTTCCAGTTGATGACTTTCTTGATTATATTAGAGGAGGTGCACAAAGGTGGGGGGAGTGCTAAATAGAAAATTAGCATGGTGGACATTGCCTATCACATTTGGCTAGCTAGGAATTATACGATGTTTAAAAATACTAGCTAGCCACCTAGAGTAGTGTTAATGAAAGCTACAGTACATGCATTTGAGATGTGGAAAAAGACTTTCATGGAAGGACGTTGGATAAGAAATCTTGGGTTCCTATGAAGCAGGCCATGCAACTTTACAAATAGTGTTTATCACTAGGGAACCCCCACCCCCTAATTACCTCAAGATCAACTTCGACAGTAGGGTGAAGGATAGAGGAGAAAGTGGAGGTGCAACCTATATCATTAAGGGCTCAAGGTTTGAGTTCATCACTATTGGTGGTTAACACATTTATGATGTTATTGTCCCTAATGTGGAGATGAGAGGGGCCTGAGATATGTGCTATGAAAGTGCTCCATGCAGACTATATTATTCTTGAGGGGGATCAACTATGGTCATTGGATGGGTGGTGAAGCTAATAAGTTGTGTGGTAGTCCATCCACTTCTCAAGGACATTTGGAGGATGATCAAGAGGCTCGAAGACTTCTAGGTGGTCCACGTCTATGGGGGAGGTGAATAGTATGGCTGATCGAGTGACTTCTTTTGTAGTGGAACATATGGCATACGACATTTGGAAGATTCTTTCTACCCTTCCATGCCAACTTGGGGACATTTTATTTGGTGACTCTTTTGGATGTATCTATGCTAGAGTTACATAATTCATCTGGTTCAACAAACAAAAAGACAAAGTAGATGAGATTCACATGATTGGGAATCCAAATGATGGAGAGATACTACAATCCTAATATTGCTTTAATGGAATTGAGCCCATCAAAAGAGGGCCAAGTTAATTTAACAAATCCATAATTAATTAGAACTTCTAATTATAGACTAATTGAAAGTAGAATTGATTAAATATTGATTAAAGTAATGTTTGACCATTTTTTAGGAAGATATTAATCGAACAAAAAGCAAAAATTAATTGTGAAGCCATTATTGCACTGCATTGATCTATGTAAGCTTGGATTTGTTTAACTATAATTTAGAATTGTTGGTATAGAAAATAGTGTTGATGTTGGAGTTTGCTGGAGCTGGTGAAGACAAGGCCGCCGACGAAAACTACAAGAAGAAGTCCAAATCAGAGATGGGTGGCTTTAGCAGGATCCTTCGATGATTAAGTTAGCTTTCTGGCCAACAAGAATGAAGTACTCAGAAAAGATGTAAGCAAAGATGAGAGTTTAGAGAAAAAACGTATCTAGAGGATCCCTTATATAGGCAAAGCCAGTCATAGAATAAAAGTGACAGCCATAATAGAATATTAGTGGGCCGTTCGGGCCACGTGAAGTATGTTACGGAGAGTGGGCTGTCATTTATCATGACTTATAGGTGGTTGAGTTCTATTTGTTAGAGTTTGAATACAACTTTTGCACCTATTAGTAGGCTACACGTGTTGGGATGAAGAACTTGGAGCTAGGTAGGCTGAACTTGGAGATCGGCTTGTGAATGGTAGGTGGTGAATCTATAGCTGATTGGAATCTATTGGTGCTGTCTTCAATAGCTTCGAATAGTTTGGCCAACTTTGAGGAGTTCGGCCATCTTCAAAGTCGGCTAGGGATTGATGGAAGCATTCAAGCTGGAAGCCAAAGAGGGAATCATTGATCTTTTCAAACCATCATCAGATTTTCTAGAGGAGTTTGGCTGTCTTTGAGATCGACTGGAAGTTGAAATGGGTGAACTTCTTGCTGGTGCTATTCGCTTTGCTTTCAGAAGCTCTACTGCCCTCAAGATCGGTCTGAAGTTCGGATCGAAGGAGTGTTATGGTTTATTATCTGTAGAGTAGTTGCTATTCTAGATTGAAAATCAGATTCATGCTGATGATGAAGTCCTTTTACTGTCCAAATTTGTACGATCGATATGCATAGTACAGGCTGGCTAGATTTGTAATTATCAGAAAGAGATGAAGAAATTCAACCACACATGAGTTCTGTCATTATTTGTAAAGTAGTGTAAAGGAATTCGACCGAGATAGAGTCCAATTGGGGAGGAATTCGACTGAGCGAGGTTCCTGTCGCAAGGTTAATGAGATATGCTGTATGCCATAAAAGAATTCGGCCACACTCAAGATCAGCCATAGATGAAATCGGAGGGTGTTGTGGTTCAATATTACGTGGGACATCATGATCAGAGTTAGTTTTCATGCTATTTACTTTTCAAGTTTGGCCGAATGGAACTCATCATGTCTTGAAGGAGTTCTGCAATTGCTGAAAGAGAGAGGATTGTTACCATTAAGAAGTTCATCTAGCATATATGGTTTAAAGGTCAACCCCCTTGAGTTAAATCAGTTCAATTAAAGTTCGGCCATGACTGTTGCAACTCCGGATGAAGTCATATCAAGTTCGAACTTCTTACTAGACTTCAGCAGGATTATTTTTACTGGAAATCGAGCAGGATTAAAGCATGAATTTTTGAAACTTTTTCAAATTAAATATATAGTACAAGCTAAAATTAATCTAATATTAATTTAAGGCATGCTATAATCATATCATGAAACTCTACTCAGGATCTAGACATGCTAATATGTATTAGAAAATTTAAATACGATCGATCAATAAATTGCATTTGTTGACCGATTTGTGTTCTTAAAACAATACGTATGCATGGATAGATGATCTTCATGATCCAAATCAGTAGGAAGAAGCCAACGACATCGCACTATAGCCGCACACTTGTCCGACCTCTACGGTGAGTCCACATGGAGCTCCTGATCTCAACCAGCTCCATCGGAGTGCTAGCTTCTCGCCAGAGCCTTCAACGACTGATCTTTGTCGATCCAATCGACGATCTGCTTTTTGATTTGCTAGATGCTCTAGAAGACCAGAAGGTTAAGTTCAGAGGATGATGAGGTAGTGGTGAGAATTCGGTGGTGATTAGGCACTCACAGTGCTCACACTCACCACCCAAACCCTAGGTTGAAACCCTAGGGCAACCCCACCTAAAAACCCTAGAGAGAGACCCTTCTCAGAGTAACTTTTATGACCAACAAATTTCCTCACACCCCAGGTGACCCTCACACCATTTGTTTTTCACTGAGAAACATTTTCATATATGCACACAATTTAAAACAATTTTAAAATGTGGCATGAGTTGAGAAAGAAAGAAATATAGTGCAAGGGATTTGACTCTTTCTTTCCTTAAATCTTTCTCATGCAAAGATGTGCGCTCCCCATAATTTTTCTCTCTCTAAGAAACCACTCTCAGATGTCTCATGTACCACACTCTCATCTTCACATGCCCAGGAAAAAGTCCTATTTTTAAATGGGTGTTCTCCAATGGAAAAAGCGTGTGGGTTTGTATAAGCAGAAGAAGTTGAACTTGTTTCAACTAACCATTCGAATTTAAATTCAAATAGCTTTAATCCACTTCCATCACCCACCCTTGAGAGATTGACATGTAGAAGGACTCTCCTTCTATGTGCTCACTCTTAGAAATGCACAATGTGCGATAAAAAGAGAATGGCGCAAAGAATAGATAAGAATGTGAGGGTTAGGAAGTTTCAACTTCTAACAAACTTGAATTGAATTTGAAATTTAATTCTATTTGAACTAATCCAGTACTTGGACTAGGTCAAAGAGAGAAAGGATAGGAGGTGCACACACTCTTTTTTGCATGAGAAAAAACTCACATAAAATCTAGATGGAGCATGGGTCAAAAAATGGTCAAGTCATGGGGAGAAGGCATTTAAAATTCAAACTTCATTTGACTTGGTCCAAATTGGTTTCAACCAAATTAATTTTCTAGATCCAATTAGACTAGGTCAAACCTAACTAAGTTAGGCTTAATCTAATCTAATAAATTTTTAATCAAATTAAAAATTAATTAGGTCAAGATCTTGATCAAATTAGGATCGAATCTCTCTTAATGATTAGGTCATCATACAACCTAATCGAGTCAAATCTAATTAAATCCAATTCAATCAGATTTGATCGAATCCTCATTGCTCAATCAAATTAAGCTAACCAGTAATTAAATTACCAATTAATCCTTCAATAAATATACAATTCCAATAGGATGGGTGATTGGGCAATAGAGTCCCATCTATATAAAACTCTTAAAGAGTCCCAAACTAGTGAAACTCTTGAACCCAGTGTCCTAAATGAATGAAACTCATGATCACAGAGACTCAGACCAGTGGAACTCTTAATCAAAGAGTTTTAGACAAGTAGAACTCAGAGTTTTAGTCTAGTAGGACTCTTGATCATAGAATCTCAGTCCAGTAGGACTCTTGATCAGCCATCATAGTAGAAACTTCTATTATGTGTGACCCCATAGATTCAAATCCTAAGCTGGTAGCACAGGAATCAATTTTCTATACCAATTGATGTGATCATCTAGCAATGGTACTCGATGTCCGAATAGGTTGAATAGTCATCATACAACATCAACAAACCTATAGCATATGGTTAGCGTATAATTCATCCCCTTGATCTCAATGCTCAAAGGATGATCTAGGATTTATTGCAAACCCTAAAATTTATCCATATTGTATTTTAAAATTTAGTATCCATCGAATGGACCATTCGACCAAGGTTTTGCTAAATTAAAATACAGCGATGCACTAGCTCCAACACTTAGAGGGATCAATCCCATCTTGACTTACATATCGACTTTATAAGTACTTGACTACACCTAGTAGCCTTCCATCACTGAATTAGAAATTCAAGTAGTCTGGTACCTAAGTACAGTAAGTTTCTTACAAGTCACCATGGTAATCTTAGGTCTAAGGAACAGTTATACCCATATCCTTTGTGAGTAACTCTTGGCAGCAGAGAGCTCTACAGTTGGGTCATAATCAGTGAAATGTACCCCTACACTTCACCTGCATTCCATACCAGTATCTCCATACTCCTTGATTAAGAGGACAACAAATGAATATGGCATGCAATGACCTATACTCGATACATTATCGTCCTCGGTAATAATGTATCATTTGATTGTGAATTAGTTTAAGGACTAAACGATAAATCCTTCTTTGTCAAGTCTAAATAGTCCTAAGAACTTCATCATAGAAAAGTTCATTACAGAAAGATGCACAAAAGTGATGAAAAAGCTAGAATAATAATTTTATTCATTAATAATTTAAGTATATTTATAATTAGCTCAACCATCTACAACCTAGATGATTGGCTTTAGGATATAATTTTCAATAACTCCCACTTACACTAAAGCCATTCAAAACAGTATTGAATACCCATCTTTCATTTATGATTGTTGAACTCTTTGATTTTGAGGGCTTTAGTAAATGGGTCGGATACGTTCTCCTTTCCATCGATCTTTTGAAGGTCGATGCCACCTTGCTCCACGATCTCTCATACAAGATGGTAGCGACGTGGAATATACTTGGTGCACTGGTGTGCCTTCGACTCCTTTGCTTGAGCTATGACTCCAGTGTTGTCACAGTAAAACAGACTAGACCATCCAAGGAGGGTGTCACTCCCAGCTCATCGATGAATTTCTATAGCCACATAGCTTTTTCTGCAGCATTGGATGTCATGACATACTCTACCTCGCACATAGAATCAACCATGTTGTGCTACTTGAAACTTTTCTAGCAGACCACTCCTCCGTTCAGGATAAACACATAACCTGACACACTCTTACTATCATCATAATCTAACTAAAAACTAGAATTAGTATATCCCACAAGTTTTAAGTCAGCATCTCCATAAATGAGCCACTGGTCCTTAGTATTTCTCAAATACTTTAGGATTATCTTCACAACCTTCTAAAGATTCTCATCCAAATCAGATTGGTACCTACTCACTACCCTTAGTGAGTATGCGACATTCGGTCTCGTACTAGTCACGACGTATATAATAGAATCCACTACTGAAGCATATGGTATTCTACTTATACACTCTCTCTATTAGGGAGTTATCGGACAATCCCTCTTCAAGAGAGTAATTCCATGGCCTATCGAAAGATGGCCTATCGAAAGATAGCCCTTCTTAGAATTCATCATACTGAACCTCTTCAGCATGATATCAATGTACATGAATTAGGACAATCCAAGCAATCTTTTAGATCTATCTCTATAGATCTTCATCTTTAGGATGTAGGAAGCTTCTCCTAAGTCCTTAATGGAGAATTGCGACAACAGCTAAATCTTTATTCTCTATAGTGCAGGGATGTTATTCTTAATTAAGATAATGTCATTCACATACAGTACAAGAAATACTATTATAGAACTATTAGCCCATTTATAGATGCAGGGTTCCTCTTCATTCTTAACAAAACCATACATTCTAATCACTTTATCAAAATGCATGTTCTAACTCCGTGATGCCTATTTCAATCCATAAATGGATCTTTGATGCTTGCATACCTTAAACTCGTCGTGGATGTGAAACCCTCAAGCTATATCATATACATTTCTCCATCCATCTCTCCATTTAAGAAAGTTGTCTTCACATCTATTTGCCAGATCTCATAGTCTACGTATACTGCTATCGCAAACATGATCCAAATGGACTTGAGCATTGCCATTAAAAAAATATCTCATCATAGTCAATACCATAATACTGACGATATTCCTTGGCAACTAGATGGACTTTATAGATCTCCACCTTTCCATCTGCGTCCCTTTTTCTTTTGAAAATTCACTTACACCTAATGAATTTTATCCCTTCAGATAGATCAACTAGTATTCATACACTTTAACCTTTATGGACTCCATTTTGAATTTAATGGCTTCCAGCCACTTGTCGGAGTCGGTCCTCTGCATGGCATCCATGTAGGTGATCGGATCCTCATCGTTCTCATCGAGTTCGATAAGATCACCATCTTGGACCAAGAAACTATAGTATCTATCCAATTGACGTGGTACTCTACTGGATCTCCTTACACGTGCATCTTTAATGGGCTTTGGATTTGATCTTATCAAATTTAGTTCTACAGGTTCACTAAAATATGTCGATTCTTCCATCTATCAAACTTCACTAAGTTTAACATTAGAGAAAGTAGTTCCTTCCATAAAGAACTTCTTCTCCAAAAAAATTATACTATTACTGATGAACACCTTTTGTTCTTTAGAAAGGTAGAAGTAATAACCCCTAGTTTCCTTAGGGTATCCTATGAACAAGCACTTATCAGATCTTGGTCCAAGTTTTTCTAACTACAAATGTTTGACATAAGCCGAATATTTCCAAACCCTAAAGTGAGAGAGTGTCGGCCTACGTATAGTCCGTATCTCATATGGAGTCTTTGCAATAGACTTGTTCAGAATATTATTCAAAATAAAATAAGTAGTCTCAAGTGCATACCCCTAGAACAAAATTGGCAGACTCGTAAATCCCATCATGGATCAAACCATGACTAATAGGATTCGATTTCTTCTTTCAAACACACCATTATGCTATGTATCCCAGGAGGGGTCCATTGAGAGAGAATCATATTCTCTCCTAGATATGTAAAAAACTCATTCGAAAGATATTCACCTCCTCGGTCAGATAGAAGAGTTTTAATACTCTTTTCAAGTTATTTTTTCATCTTATTTCAATATCGTTTGAACATTTTAAATGAATTGGATTTACTTTTCATAAGATAGATGTACCCATACCTAGATAGGTCATCAATAAATGTAATAAAATAGAAGTATCCTCTTCTAGTACATGTGTTCATAGGTTCACATATATTAATATGTACTAGATCTAAAAGCTCAGTGGCCCATTCATTTTTTTCAGTAAAAGATAATTTGGTCATCTTATAAAGAAGACAGAACTTATAGATAGTCAATGATTTACAATCATTAATGTTAAGGATATGCTCCTTGACTAACCTGTTGATCCTATTCTTATTTATATGACCTAGTCGATAGTGCCAAAGATAGGCATCGGAGACATGATCTAGTTTTAGGCATTTATTTGACATGTACAGTACATTAGTAGGCTATGATAAAACATAAATATCATTTCTTAATTATTCTTGCATTACTGTAACATCATTCATAATGATATCATAATAATTTTTTTTATTAATAAACAATAACCATCTTGGGCCAAAAGCCCAATAGATATTATGTTCATCATAAAAGATGGACAGTAGTGACAATCACTTAAAATGACATTATTATTTTTGAAAACAAGCTCAAGAGTTTCCAATGCTAGGATTGAAACTTTACTTCCATCCCTAACATTAAGAAATCTATCGTTGTTCTTAAATTTTCTACCAATTTGAAGTCCATGCAACAAATTGCATATGTGAACTGGACTTTCGGTATCTAATATCTAGGTAGATATATCATAAATAAAAAAATTGCAAGGTATTATCATATAACAACTTTGATCAGTAATAATTTGCTGATTTCTCCTATTCAGCCTATTCGGATCAAAAGGATAATTCCTCTTCGGGTCTACCTGATTTGGGTCAGTACTAGACTCCTTATAATTAGGTCCAAAAAGCTTGTCACTATCCAATAGTGAACAGAGCAAACTTACACTAGCCATTCTATTTATCTGAAATAAAAATAAAAAATCTTATTAGTACTAGAATTAATTAACCCTAAAGACTTAGACTTTAGTCTAAAGGTTCTCTTACTATTTTATGAATTTATAGCCTCTACCTTTAATTCGAGGAATTACACTAACTCCTTAGTGGGTACTAGAATCCACATAAACTACAAAGGGGCTCGAGGAAAGCTCTAGCTAACCTGTGTGCATCTACAGGTAGGTTTACAATCAATTATTTTGCTAAATAATTTTTAGTAATTAGGTTTTGTTGTCCAGAGGTAGCAACCCAGGAGAAAAGATGAATTGGGTTCGTTTAAAAATTTTAACCAAATTTACTTTCTAAATAAGATATGCTTTAATTTATGCTATCTTTAGTGATTGTGGAATGTGAGCAATAGTATAGCAACAGAATTAAAATAACAAAATCAAAGTATAAAAATAAAGCAAGAATTAAAAGCATGTAAAGTATGTAAAGAGATAGAAGAAAAAAGCACAACACAAAAATACCATAATTTATAGTAGTTCGGTACAACCCGTACCTACATCCACTCTCCAAGCTTTTCTTGAGATTTTCACCATTATCTATCCTTGATTACAGTGTATTTATTTTTTAAGACTCATAAATAAATCCAGATGATTTTCATAGAAGCACCAATCAAAATCTTATACCGTTAGTTTTTCGGATTCACTAACAATCTAGTTGATTTTTCGGACCAACCAACCAAAACCTAACAAGTTCAATTCTAGGCATGGATAGGCCTAATCCTTAAGTTTCTTTCTCCCAAAAAAACTTGTAAAGAAATAAAAATATAAGATAGAAATTTCAACACAAAAGTAAAAATAGAATTTTAAACTCTTTCATCCCGAAGAAGAGGTTGAATGTTCGTCTCTTTTGAAGCTTGTGTACTCTTGTTTTAGACTTGAGAGGATGCTTGAGAAGTTGTAGAAGATAGATCTTGAATGCCCTTTGAAATCACTGCAAAATTCTTCTCTTTTTCTCTCTTTTTGATGTGCAGTAGAATTCCTTTCATTTGTAAATGATTTCTCTCTTAATCTCCTTTTATCTTACTTCTAAATTGATTATCTAGCCTTAAATATCCTTGAAGATGATTGGAGAGTGCGTTTTAGCCATTGGAAGCTCTAAAATAGCTATTAGAGTGGAGAAATAGCTATTGAGCAATGTTTAAAAAGCTAGCCGTCATATTGTCCCGCATCAGGAGATGTCTCCATTTCGTTAGGAGACGTCTCGCTACAGTACCGAGACGTCTCCATAGCCTATGCTAAAAAATAGCTTTTTATTTTCTAAGATAGAGACATCTCCATTTTCTCAGGAGTCATCTCGTTGCAGTACCGAGTCATCTTGCTACAGTACCGAGTCCTCTCCATAACCTGGAGAAGTCTCCAAATTTTCTAGAGAAGCCTCCAAAATTTCTAGCTTTATTTTTCTTAATTGTTTGACCTTTCAAATTTGAATTTCTTGGTCCTAAACTCTTCTAAATATAATTGCTTCTTTTAATTTTATTTTCTCTTCTTCCAATCTTACTTTCTTCATACCAAGCCATCCAAATATATGTGAATTTGTTCTTTTAAGTATTTTGGCATGGCATCTTGAGAGGATTTATCCTTGAGATAAATTCTTTATTTTGGATACCTAAAAAATTCTACATACATTCTTAAAATACATGATTAGATATATAATATACTCAAAGTTTGGCAATCATCAAAATTAATCATAGGGTCAACAATCTCTCTCTTTTTGATAATGATAAAATTTTAAGTATATGCTAAAGAAACTAATGTGAATCAAAACAAAAATAATGAATTAAGCTTCATAAAAGAATTCTTAATGAGCTTTTAATTTATTGCACATCATTAGTACATATATATTTTATATACTCAATATACTTCTTCCTCTGTTTAACAACATCCAAAAGCTCATGGGAAGAAATAAAAAGTCATCAAAATCAACATCAAAGCATTAAATAAAGAGATATATTAAATTCATGAAATCAATTTAAATGAATCATCTTTCTTTTGAAAATTTATCCTTTGACTCAAAATAAGTTTCAAATATTTATTTTAATTTTAAAAATTAGCTTGAATTTAAATATCATATGCTCTTCTCCTTTTTGAATGAATACGATCTTTAATCAAATTTTTAAATATATATTTTTAGCTTTAAGTGGAATAAAGCTTTTCAAAAGATTTGAATATAAAATCAAGCATAGTATTTAATTGAATATTCAATCTTTTTTTTTCTTAAAAAAATTTAGCCAATTAAGTTTGAAAAAAGTATGTATTGAGCAAAGTAAAATAAATAGTATTAAAGCAAAAGATAGTTATATTTTTAAATTCATTACTTTAAGTAAAAATTACTTCAATATAAATAATTTATAAGAATTTTGTAATGCACATTAGAAATTTAGTATCAAATTTAAATTTTCAAATGAGTTTCAAGATTAAGTTTAAAAATTTATTTTTTAGAGTAAAAATATATTTTTAAATTTAATTTAACTTCAACTAATTATCCAAAAATAAGATAGAACAATCAAATCATATAAATTAAATTAGATAATCACATGAAAGCTCTATTTAAGAAGATCATAAAGTAATTAATTGAGAATTTAAGTTTACATTTAATTTTTCTTGACTTAAATTAATTAAAATTTTTAATCAAATTAAATTAGAAAATATCTCTCCTCTTATTTTTCGTACTTATAGCTAGATTAATTTACTTTTCAACTTTTTCCTCTTCTTTATTCAAATCAAGCAAATTTAACATGAATTTAACCACTAAATTTAAATTTTCTAAATTGAAAGATATTTTTAATTTTAAAGATCTTTTTAATTAAATGATCATTTTTTCTTTAATATGTTCTCTTTCTTTTGCAAACAAAGTCATTTTAAAATTAAATAAAATTTAAAGATATTAGCATCAATTAAGTAAACTAAGCATTAATGAATCCAAATATCAATCAAACATAGCATTCACTCAAGAAGATACCAAATTTTTTAAAAATTTATTTTTTATTAAATTCAAAGGATGTTTACAAAAGGATGTATATAATAAGAAGAAACATTAAGAAGATCAAAAGAGTATGACAAGTAATTAAAAAGTATTTTTATTTAAATTCAAATTTTTCTATCATAAGAAATATCACTTAATTAAGTTTAAAAAAGATATAAAATTTTTTGAATTTATCTCAAATGATATTATTTCAAGAGTATATCTATGTGAAATACATTTAAGACATTATATTCAATTCTTTTGTCAAGAATAATGTAATAAAATGTAGGATAAGAATGATACCATTGATACCAATTAAACTAAAATTTAGAATAAATCATGATTTTCTTAATAATTTAATATCACTTAAAGATCAATTTATAAATTTAGCTTGATACCAATGATTTTAGTTTCGAATTGATAAAAAACAATTAATTCAAATTGAATAATTTTAAGGATTTAGAATAATAAATTAATTTAAATTAATTTAGCAAACCAGTCAAGACACACCATAAAGAGATTTTTAATTATTCTTCAAAAGGATCATCTCTTCCTTTTCTTAAGAAATATCAAGCAATTAGGTTCAAAAAAAGTATGTATTTTTGAATTTATCTTAAATAATATTATATCAAAAGAAATCGCTATGCAGAATCAAATTTAAAATAGAGAATATTATTTTTTATCAAAAGATAAATCAATCAAATACATGATAAATAGTTATACCAATTATTTAAAACTAAAGTCCTCTTTAAATATTTAGCTTTAAAGATAAATGATAATTTTCTTGAAATATCTTGCTTGATATCAACTTCAAAAGATTCAAGAAGATCATTTATGAAATTCAATTTTCAAAATCAGTCAATTAGAATAAAGTATGAATATTCATTAAATTTTTTTTAAAGATAAAAAAGGCAGTCAAATCGATGATCAAGAAAGATATTCAAATAAATTTAGGAGATAAAAAATTAATCAATTAGGAGGTTCCAATAATCAAAAAAAGATTAAATCAAGGGGAAAATAGATGAAGGCTCGATGAGTTTAGTTCAACTAGGAAGTTTCAAATCCTTAGGGGTTCAACTTATGATGCAATGCAAATTAACATATCGAGCACTTGAGTTTTATGATCGAATACCTTTTTTCAAGTATTCATTTCATGCACTTTTTAGGAGAATCTCAATATATAAGCATTTTATGAGGGAATATTAAAAATTTGTTTCATTTGCAATTTTAGCACTCAAAGACATTCATAGCCAATTAAGCTTTTGTTGATTTAAGATTTTTTTTAAA
Organism: Cocos nucifera; assembly: GCA_006176705.1. Taxonomy (NCBI): domain Eukaryota; kingdom Viridiplantae; phylum Streptophyta; class Magnoliopsida; order Arecales; family Arecaceae; genus Cocos; species Cocos nucifera. Next base: position 106,414 of record QRFJ01001348.1, read on the forward strand.
AAATATATAATTGATAAATGAAAGTTGAGATATCATGCTAAATTTTAAGAAAAATTAATTTTATATTGATTCAAAACATGATACCTATAGAAGAGCATATTGATTTAGAAATCAAAGTATTCAAATCATTTCAAGCATCAAAATCTATCAATCATTCTAATTTTATCGAAACATAAAGAGTATTTCAAGCAAGTAAATATGATATGAAACTATATAGATAGATTGTTAAAATTAATAGAATTAATCAAACAAATATTGATGGTATGATGTGACAAAAATTTAGATTTTATCAATCATTATCCATCCACTTTCATTTTCGAAGCATCCATAAAAATTTGCTTCTTTTGCTTTATTGGATGCTTGGAGTACATGCAAATAATCACTTTCTAGTTTTTGGTACCCAAGTCATCTTGGATCCATTGAGGTTCGAGCTTATGGTTTCTTTTGGAATCCATATTTGCTTAATCAAATTATGACCAATTCTTTTAGTATTACATTTAGAAATCTTATGGCCAATTTTGTTGTATTTAAAGTAAACTATAGAATGATTCTCAGAATAAGCTTTGTTAAACATGTTCTTCATAAATTTCTATTTTCTTAAAGAATAATATCCAATTCTAGCTTTATTGAAAATAGCCTTTTGATTATTCAAAATTGATTGAAGCTTTTGAGATCCGATTGTAAACTTATTGAGCATAGACTTCAATGTTTCAATCTCTTTTCTTAATTTAGCATTATCTTTCAAAAGAAATTTTTCAGATCTTAGGAGTTTTTCTTTTTCTTCAATATAAAGCTTTGATTTTTTGAATTTCTTTTTTAACTTAATGTTTTCTTCAACTAAAGATTTTTTAGATTTAAAAAGTACATCCTTTTTTTAGCTAAAGAATTCATTTCTTTTAAAGTTCTTCTTTTTCACTCAAAAAAATTATTCTTTTTATCAGCTAAAAGAAGATTTGATCTTTTAAACTCTTTATTTTCCAGTCTTAAATTTTTGAATTCATCCATTAATTCATGAAAGGCTTCTTGAAGCTCATCAAATGTAAATTCAGAAGAATTATTAATGTTTATCTTATCATTTTGAGCCATTAAGCAAGAATTTGCAATGCTTTCTTCCTTTCTCTCATTCTTCTCTTTGCCTTGCTCCTCCTTAATTAATATTTTCTTTCTCCATTGTTTCTTCTTCTTTTTCTTCTTTTCATCCTCATGAGTCATGGGGCATATGCTGGGGTGAGCTTACTTACCCTCTTGGAAGCTTGGTTCTTCTTTTTGATTTGCTCTCCCATAAGTTATTTTCAATTTCTCCCATATTTGATTCAATGAAATACATGAAAAAATTTCATCAAACTCATTAATATTTTTAGAAGCAATAAAGTATATTCATGGCCTTAGCATTAAGTTGGGCCATTTTCTTATCATGCTTTTTCAATGCTTTGGGGGTGTGTGAGCCATCGATTATAATCTTCTATAAGTTATAATTGTGTGCTTATCTGAAGATGCTATTGAAAAATATATCTCAAAATCAATCATCAGCCTATTGATGATTGAGCTATATTATAATTATAATTAATTTATTAATTAATAAAATATATTTTTATTATTTTTCATCATAGTTTTCATCTTCTAATGAACTTCATTGTTGTGGTGAAGTTTTTAGGACTATTTAGGTTCGATAAAGAGAGGATTTATCGATTAGTCCTTAAAACTATTTACGATCAAATGATAGGCTGTTAATTAGGACAACAATATCTATCAAGCATAGATCGTTATGTGCCATATAGGTTAGTTGCCCTCTTAACCAAGGAGTGTGGAGACATTGGTATGACATACACATGAGATGTAAGGATACATCGTTATTGAATATGATCAACTCCAGAGCATTCTGCTATCGAGAATATCTCTAATAGGATATAGGTATAAGTATCCCTTAGAATTAAGATCATTTTGGTGGCTTGCAAGCAACTCACTGTGCTTTGGTACTGGACTAATTAAATTTTTAATTTAGTAATAAAAAATTTTTGGGCACAATCATGTACTTGAAAAATCAGTGTATGATGAAGATGAAATTGACCACTCCAAGAGTTGGAGAAGAATATATCACTATATTTCAATATAGCAAAATCTTTGCCAGGATAATCCATGAGATGGATTTGGTATTTTAAAATATAATATAGATGGTCTGATTAGAGTTAATAGTTAAACTTTGAGGTATCCTAGGAGCATTTTAGTCAAGGAGATTAATTATATAAAATCTATATCCATATGGGTTCTAAGAATGTTGTTCTACACATTTGACCTATTCAGCCATTGCGTACCATTGCTAGATGGTTACTTTGATTTATACAAAAATTTATTCTTATGCTACTGGCTTAGGTTCGGATCTATGAGATTACATACATTATAGTTGATGATCTAATTAGATGGTTGATCAATGATTAAGAATCATTCTAAAGTTAAATGATCAATACGATTGATGTTTAACCCAATGCAAATATTGTAGCAGGATTGATTAGCAATTTGATTGCTAATTAACTTAATTTGATTAAGCCAAAGAACTAAGATTAAGTCTAATTAAATATAATTTAATTAGATTTAGTTTGGACTTAATTGAATTAAGTTCAATTGGTTTATTGGATAAGCCAAGTGCAAGGAAGAACTAGTCCTAGTTCAACTAGGACTTGGGTCAATCCAATTTTCTAATTTGATTAAAAAATTAAATTAAAATTAAATTAAATTTAATTTAATTTAATTAAATTTTTAATTAAATTAAAATCTACTATAATTATATTTAATTAATTTTGATTTAATTTGATTCAAAAATCATGTTTGATCAAGTTAAATTAGAAGTTCTAGTGAGATTAGGACTTCTTTCCTTGTGCCACTTGATATCTCACGCCCACCCCATGCCCCCATGCCTATTTTTTAGGATTGTTTCATGGAAAATCCTTTTTGTCAGGTCTTCATGCATGCTCGCTTGGTTCCCTTCTTTCTTACATGGCAAGTGGTTATGGACCAAGTCAAATTAGGAGAGTAGTTTTGAAATCAAACTCTATTTGATAGAGTTTGTTACAATCAAAATTCCTCCTCCCTTTTGCCGCCTATACTCCTTGTTTTTCTCTAAAATTTTTATGGAAATTAGAAAAGTTTTGTGTGACAAATTGAGGTGGTCCATGCCGAAAAGAAAGGAGGGGGCACCCAATTGTTGGGCGACCCAACTAGTTGCCTTATTTGGACCTACCTTATCTAGGTATTTGACCTAGACAAGACTCCTCCATTTCTCATTATTTAAAATGAATTTTGGATTAATTTTTTTTGTAGATTATAGATATTTGAGAGATCTTTTAGGCATGAGAAAACTAGGAAAATATTCATCTTGGGCATGGGAGTTCTAAAGACTCCAATCTAGATGTCTAGGTGAGAGAACAAAGAAGAAGAAGAGGGTCTTCTTCTAGGGCTATTTTCTTCTTTCCTTTTCCTCCAACTTTGGGATTTGTTTGAGAGTTGTCTTAGATTTATAATCTCTTCTATTGTTTCTGATATTTTAGAAAGTCTAAATCTTAAAGAAGGAAGCATCGGATCGACCATCGAAGAAGGATCAGCACAGTACTAGTATATTGTGCTGATTTTTGAAGATCAAACTTTTGATCAGGATTCGTGGACTCATCTAGATATCTCTTAAAGGTCGGATGCATGTGTGGCTTAGAACTTTATCCTCAACCCTAGATCAGTGAGTTAGAATATCTAACTTGCACAAGTAATATGGATCTAATCCTTTGTTACATACCTATAGTTGATCAAGTGTAGATCTGTGTTGATGCGATCAACACCTTTTCTTTTTTCTTATATTTTTAGTTTTTGATTTAATTTCATGCCATAATTATATAATAAGATCTGAGATCTAGGGTCTTCTTTATTTTTATGAATAAATTTTGATTTATTTCAGTCTTTCACTGCTTGATCTTGAAAAAATTTCAAGATCTAGTCCTAAAATCCTAGATCTGGTTCTTTCAATTGATATCAGAGCCTAGGTTAATTATTACATGATTATATATGCATGTTTAGATCATATTTTCAGATTATATCTAATTTATAATCTGATAATTAAATATAAAAATAAAATTTTTGATTGCAAGCAATGTAAGGTTGTCCTACTATAAGGTTTATCCCTTACAGTGGAGTGGTTGTCCTAGTGCATGCAGATCTAAAATTCTAATCATAAAATTTTAGATTAGATCTAAAAAATTTTATGATCTGATTAAAAAAATTTTAATCTATTTTTTATTATCATAGATGTATTAGATCTGAGCTAAAATGATTTATGATTGATTAGAATTGAAATATTTTCAATTTCATAAGCATGTTTAGATTAGATCTAAAATATTTTTTATGTTTGTTATATGTGCATATTGATTATAAATCAAACATGCAACTGGTTAGTAGAATCATATTATAAAAATTATTATAAATATGAAAATTATTTTTGAAATGCCGAACCCCAACCCTCAGTCCAAAACTTAATTAAGAATTAAGAAGCTGTTTGATTAGGATCTAGGATTGTGAATTGAAGATCCTAAGACACAAATCATAACACACTGGATTAATGGATTAGTGAGAATTAGGTCTATTAATTAGGTTAGACCTAGGGTTAGATTAAAGAATTGATTTAATTAGAGAATTGACTAAATCTAATCAATTGTTACCTTAGATTAAGTCAAGGATTCTCTAAATCAATTATAATAGTTATAGTTGACCAAGTCCATGTCTTTAATAAGACCCAAGTGTTAGATATGTGCCCTAGAAGTCAGATTGGCTAAACACTTATAATACACTTCTAAGGATAATTTTATAATTTTGACTATAAATTAATAAAAAAATTATTTTCTATCACAGTATGAGTTAATGATAATGACAGCTCATATTTTTAAGAATTAAAAATTTAAGATATGAATTCTCATAATTAACTCATAAAATCCTTCCGACCGTAGGATCATCATGAGGATGGTGATCAATTCAAAAAGTTGGTGCATGATTGCTTTCTTAGGATAGATATATTTTAAGTCTACGGTGTGGAGATACTGGAGTGAGAGTATAGGTACTCATTAGAGAACGAGGGCACTGAGCATGATCCTTCCGAGCAGTCATAAGAAAGTCTACCATCTCATCAATGACTGACTCAATGCTGCAGTGGTGTATCTAATTCTTTGACCTGAGGTGCATTGATAGTTTATCTTGAGGGTGTTATAGTTTGACTATATCATAACTCGATCTTCTAGCCATTCAGAATCCTGAGGTATATGTTGGCTATATCATGTTCATTATAGGAATTGGATTGCATCAATAGTAGATCTATCTACTTCGGTAGATGAGGAGTAGCCCTATGATAATCATGAGATTGAGTCCTTAAGCCCATGGCCATGGTAGAGTGAAGATGATAGAAAGAGTTTCTATTAGAATTTTACATTGGACTTGAATCAAATGATTAATTCATATGATAAATGTTGGGTTTGACGAGTTCACCTTAACCCTAATTCTCTCGAGACTCAAGATAGAAGAACCCAATCACACAGGTAACTGTATTGAGAGGTTCACTTTTGATTCTGATGGATTGCCATTATATATTGCTAGGTATCACTGGTAGATTTTTGGAGCAATTAGAATGATTTTGATGATCGATCATTCCAATTGTATGAATCAAAAAAATTTTGGTCCATCGAATGGTGTTTTGATGATGTCGACAATAGAGATCACAACATATCTTATTACCATATGGAATAGAGCCTAACTGGATCACACAAACAAGGGTTTGAGTCTGGATGTCATCAATTGAGGTAGTCTAATTCGATTGATTTGGATTAGATCCAATCAGGTTCAAGGTAATCATGCTAGCACACGATTTAGCCTGACTTTCTTTTTTGTAATCATTCTGATTCATCATAATCGAGTCAAATTTGATTTGACTCATTCATATATCTTGAATAGTTTTATTTTTATTTGACTAGAATCTATCTAGGTTAGATTAATTATAGAAATTAAATTCATTTACAGTGCAGTTAGACTAGGGTCAAAAGTTGACCTAATTGAGAGAATTGAGGGTCACCCAATCAGAGGCTTCAAGAAAATTCTTTGAAAATAATTTTGCTCTAATTTTTGGATATGTGATTGGGCTCAAGTCATACTTTGGGTGAGCCTAATTTCATATTTTTTGGTGGTGCCTAGATTGGGTTTCTAATAGAGTTTGATTTGGATCAAACTCTTGAAGGGAGGAGTCCAATGCGCCATGGACTCCTCATTATCCTTTCTTCATGCCAACTTGGGAGGAGTTTTGGGTGACCAAACCTGATAAAGATCAGGTTGGCAATGTGGCCTATTAGATTGGAGTCCTAGGTAATCAAGCAAATAAGTTGCTTGATCACTTAGGAGTCTAGATGGTGCAAGGGACTTGTATAAAAACTCATGCGCATAAGGCCTTAAAGAAGAATTCTGATTGCCACATCCATATGCTACTGCCCCTTCCATCTTCCATGCCCCTTCTAATCCTCTTTCTCTCCTTCTTTTACATACCAAAAGTTGGGTACAAATTAGAGAAGAAGATTCAATTAAATTTGTGAAGAGTTCAGCATCTACGCGATGGTGTTCGTGAGTTGGACAAGCTGCCTTCAGAAGTTATTTTGAAGGTTCTTCAAATTAGATTCAGATATGATCTTTAGAAAAAAAATTTATGAGAAGAAGACATCTAGATCCTGTCTGAGTAGATATCGGTAGAGGCCAAGCACGTGCATGGCTCCTTCCAAAACCTTAGGAAATATCAGGATCATCGCAGGGTAATTAGATTACCCAAACAAGGTAAGAAATTAAATCTAATTTTATTTTATTTTAATTTTTAAGATTAGATCATCATGATTAGATCTAAGAACTCTTAGATCTAATTAAATCATTTAGAAATTTTTTAAAAAAATCCATCTCAGATCTAATCAGATTTGCACGATCCTTTGGTGAAAAATGAGATTTTCCTTCAACTGGTATCAAAGCCAGGTTGGCAGTTTTTCAAATCTATTTTAGATTTAATTTAATTTTTATTTATGATTTAATATTAAATAATTTTAGATATCACATTAGATGTAATTAGATCTAAAATTAAAAAATTAAAATTAAATAATTTAGATCTATAATGTATGAGATGCATGACTAGACTAGGTATAGAACAGTTCTATGTATAGTCTAGTATAATCATATTTTTAATTTGATTAAAAATCATTTTAGATCTATTTAATTTTTATTTTTTTGAAGTTATAATTATTATAACCAAATCTAAAAAATATAAAATAGAGTTTTAATTTATTCATATAAGATATGAAAGATGCATGTTTAGACTAGTTATAGAATAGTTCTATAAAATGTCTAGAATAGCTTTATTTTGATGTGATCAAATTTAAATTCTACTTTTTAGATATTATATATGATATATTAGATATGAATGAATGCATGTTTAATTAAGTTATGATACATAAGATGTATGCAAAATATGTATAAGTTAGATCATTAATTGTATATGCGATATATGATTTAGATTTAACTAATTTTGTAGCAAAAATTATATTTTTGACTAAGGCATTTTTCTTAGTCATCCGATCATAAGAATAAAGTAGGATTTAAAGATCCTCTGCTTTCATTCGATGGGGTGTTCTTATGATGTGTAGGGATGCTGTGCGTTCATCCTTAATAAAAAATTAGAACTTATTTTTCTGCAAAATTATAGATACTAAATTCTAGAATTTTATTACATATTTTATTCATGAACCCAAAACTTAATTTAGAATTAAGATTATAAAATTAATTAGATCTAAAAATTATGAATTTTTAGATCTAAGACATATTCATAAAATTGGGTTCGAGCTTGGGTAGCCCAATTAGGTCTAGCGGTTAATCAAACCAAATCAAGAGTTAGTTAGGTGGGATCAAAGAAAGCTTAGATTTGACCAGTCTAATAAGATTTAAGTCTGGGTCAAGATCGAATCATATTGAGATGTGACTCAATCAAGTCAAAACCTAATTTGGCTCCATGGTTCGAGCCTGGATTGTAGGTTAATCCAATTGGTTCTGATTCAATAATTTAGTGTCTAAGATAAGTCTGGTAGATACGACTGACTAATTTTTAATTGAAAGCTACTCAATTTGAATGTATTCTTATTAAGTTAATGATATATCCCTTCCACCAGTCTCACTTACCTAGCCATCTATGTCGATCCAATTCTGATTTGAGGTGGCTAATAATTCGAGCCAATTCATACCACTAGATTAGTCATAATTGTTATAACTAAGTCAAGTCAAGTTTAAAGAGACCTAAATTAAATCTTTCTAAGAAAATATTAAGTCTAAGGTCTTCCACCATTATAGATGTGCGAATCCTTTCCGAGGTTGATTGTTCTCAGCTAGTTACAATGGCTCAGTTGCACTGAAAAGATGCAACCATATTTATTAGGCATTGGATGCTATAGTTTGAAGGATGGATTGGGCTTAATATTTCAGATATGGTGAGGGATCCAATCAAGAATCCAATTCATGCAAATGATGGGTCTGACTTAACTAAGGAGTAGATCAATATTTTGGATGTAGTGAGATTCATGAATTAGAGATCAGATTTGGGTACACCATGATTAGAAATTCATTGGACAAGAGTTTTCCACTCATCGATTAACCCATTATCAATAACTATTAGGTAAGGTGATGAGCCAATCGTTGGGATTGCACCACCGACCAAAAATCTATAATCATAAAAATGTTTGCATCTCTACCAAAGAAGTGTTAGGATTTGAGTAAATAGTGGGAGCCTAATTTATTTAAAAATTGAAACTCCTAAACAAATTTATTGAGTCTAATTACAAAATCTAACTAGAAACTTTGACTCTCTACAAAAAAATGTTTGCATCAATCCACTAGCCCATATCCTAGACACCCATAGACTGACCGGATCCAACTATAAGGATTGGCTTCGAAACTTCAAAATTATTTTGGATTTTGAGAAGTTGACTCATGTGTTAGAACAAGATCCTCCCACTTTACCAGCCCATCCATCTACTTATTAGAGAGCATCTCTTGAGAAGTAGATGGATGATGATAATAAAGCCATGTATTACATATTGAGCTCGATGTCTGATGAGCTCCAGCACTAACATGAAGACATTAAGACTAGCTAACAAATGTTGGCACACCTGCAAGAGTTGTTTGGTGAACAAAGTCGCACAGCCAAATATCAAGTCACTAAAAGACTATTTAAGGCTCAAATGCGTGATGGATAGTCGGTCCAAGATCATTGTTTGATGATGATAAAGGACTTAGAAGAGCTTGAGAAGCTTGATGTCAAGTTAGATTAGGCTTTATAGATTGATATAATTCTACAGTCCTTGAATGATGCATATGGGTAGTTCATCATGAACTACCATATGCATAAACTTCAGAATAACTTGGCTGAACTTATGAACATGCTGGTTACTACTGAGCTTTCTATGAAAGGCTCTAAAGGCTCAGAACTTACTATGGAGTAGACTTCTTCCAAGAGAAAATCTTTTGAAAAGAAGAAGAAGACCGTGAAGAAGTAGAAGATGGAAGGTGGAAAGAAGAAGAAGGCAAAGCCGAAGAAGAAGGCCTTGATAAAGAAAAATATTTTCATTGCAACATTGACGGCCATTGAAAGTGGAACTATCCTTTGTACCTGGCCAACCTAAAGAACAAGGAGGTAGGTCCTTCTAGATGTATGCTCATTATAGAATCTAACTTTATGATTTCTTCTACATCCAGTTGGGTGCTTGACTCTAATTCTAGTGCTCATTTATGCACTTCCATGTAGGGTCTTGAAGAGAGCAGAAGGCTGAGGGATGGTGAGATGATCCTATGTATCAGGAATGGAGCAAGAGTTGCTGCTGTGGTCGTGAAAACCTATCATCTTCGATTACCGTCAAGATTAGATTTAGTTCTTAGGAACTATTTTTATGTGTCTACAGCAAACAAAAATTTAATTTCTATTTCATGTTTAGCATAGAAAGGCTATGTAATTAATTTTCTTAAGAATCATTATAATATTTTTTTTAAAAGAAATAAAATTACAAATGGTTTCCTTATAAATGTTCTCTATTAGTTATATATTGATATTTCTATTTTTAATATTGAGCAAAACATGAATGCCATAGGATCAAAGAGACCTAGGGATAGTCTAAGCAATAGGTATCTTTGGCAACTTAGGCTAGGTCATATAACTAAAGACAAGATTAACAAATTAGAAAAATGCGGGCTATTGAGTCCATTGACTTTCGAATCATATTCGATTTATAAATCATGCCTTCATGGCAAAATAACCAAGCTCCCTTTTGTAGGACATGAGAAAAGGGCCACAGACCTACTTGCCTTAGTACATACTGATGTGGGTGGTCCATTTGATGTGCCAGCTAGAGACAACTATGTCACTTCATCACCTTTACCGATGATTTATCTCGATATGGATATGTGTATTTGATGTGACATAAGTTTGAAGCTTTTAAAAAGTTCAAAAAATTTAGATTCAAAATCGAAAAGTAAATAGAAAAATCCATTAAGATTCTTCGATCAGATCGAGGAGGTAAATATCTTAGTCAAAAATTCCTAAACTATCTTAAGGATAATGGCATAGTCTCTTAATGGACTCCACCTAGAGTGCCTCAACTCAACGAGATTTCAGAATGAAGAAAGTAGACCCTATTAGATATGGTCTGATCCATGATGACTTTTATGGACCTTCCTAAGTTTCTTTGGGGACATAGTCTGATGATCGCTATATATTTACTGAATAGGGTTTTCTCTAAGATCATTCCTACTACACTATATGAGATATGGCATGGCAAGAAATCAAGTCTGAGTCATCTTGATTATCCGACCCATGTCAAGAGACAACAGGCGGATAAATTAGAGTCTAGATCCTTTAGAGCTCGATTTATTGGATATCCTATATAGTCATTAGAAAATTATTTCAATCTTTCAGAAGATCACAATATGATTGTGAGTCGATATGCCATCTTTCTTGAAAAATAGTTTATTCTAGATGGTGGCATCGAAAGATAAATTAGACTTGAGAAGAAAGTCTCCGATGAGAAACAAGCTAAGAAACCTATGAAACCCAATCAGATTGAGCCAACCCAGACACTACCTCCTCCACCTTATAGATCAAATAGAATTTTTCATCCTCCTGAAAGGTACATAGATACTATATCAAAAGATGTAGAGAAAATATTCCTCATAGAAAATGGAGTTCATGGTGATGATCCCAAAACCTATGATGAGGCGATATCAGATATCGACTCCAAAAAATGGTTAGAGGCAATGAGGTCAGAGATTGACTCAATGCATTCAAACTAAGTCTGGATCTTGGTAGATCCACTTGAAGGTATAGTGCCTATTGGGTGTAAATGGATCTTCAAGAAAAAGATAGGTGGTGATGGAAATGTAGAGACATTCAAAGTAAGACTCATAGTGAAAGAATATAGTCAGCATGAAGGCATTGACTATCAGGATACTTTTTCGCCAATAGTCTTGCTCAAATCTATTCGCACATTGCTTGCTATTGCAGTCTATTTTGATTATGAAATATGGCAGATGGATCTAAAAATGGCGTTCTTAAATGGATATCTTGAGAAAGATATATATATGGAACAGCCGCTAGGTTTCACATCTAATGATGATAATCATAAGGTATGCAAGCTGCAAAGATCAATATATGAATTTAAACAAGCATCTCGAAGTCGGAATACTCATTTTAATGATGTAATCAAATTATTTGGATTCATCAAGAATGAGGAGGAGCCCTGTATTTTTAAAAAGATCGGTGGTAGCGCTGTTATCTTCCTCATACTACACGTAATGACATCCTCCTAATTGGGAATGATATTCTCATGTTGACTACAATCAAAATATGGTTGTCTAAGGAGTTCTCTATGAAAGATCTAGGAGAGTCATCCTTTATTCTTAAAATTAAGGTCTATAGGGATAGACCGAATAGGATGCTGGATCTCTTATAGAAGATGCACATAGATGAGGTGCTAAAAAGGTTTAGCATGAAAAGCTCCAAGAGGAAATTAGTGCCCTTCAAACATTGCATTCATCTCTCCAAGAAGATGTGTCCTAGCACACCTGAGGAAACTGAATGCATGAGCAAGATCCCTTATGCTTCGATAATAGGAAGCCTCATGTACGCTATGTTATGTACACGACCTGATATCGCCCATGATGTGAATGTTACAAATAGATATCAGTCAAATCTAGGCGAAGAGTACTGGACTTCTATGAAATGTATCCTTAAGTACTTGAGAAGGACTAAGGATATGTTTCTAGTCTTTCATAATGGAGAACTCCAGATCTAGGTGTATACATAATTGAATTTTATTTTCGACATAGATGATCAAAAGTCGACATCTGAAAGTCTGTTTATTTATAATAGTGGAGTTGTCAGTTGGAAGAGTTTCAAGCAAATGGTGATAGCAGATTCCACCATGAAAGTAGAATACATCGCTGCATTGGAGGCTGCAAAGAAGGCATTGTGGTATAAGAAGTTCACCATAGAGCTCAGAGTGATGCCATCAGATTCCGTCCCTCTGTACTACGACAACAATGGCACCACAACCCTAGCTAAGAAGTCGAGGTCTCATCAGAAATTCAAGCACTTTGAAAGGCGATATCACCTCATCCATGATTACCTCGAAAAGGAATACATCAAGATCAAGAGAGTCGATACTGCAGATAATGCAGCTGACCTATTGATAAAGCCATTGAGCCAGTAGAAGATCGAAGCTCACCTTGAGAAGATGGGACTTAGATTTGTAGCTAATTGGCTTTAGGTCAAGTGGGAGTTTGTTAGATGTGTGCCCTAAAAGCGAGATTGGCTAAACACTTGTAATACACTTTTAAGGATAATTTTATAATTTTAACTATAAATTAATAAAAAAATTATTTTCTATCACAATATGAGTTAATGGTAATGACAGTTCATATTTTCAAGTGTTAAAAATTTAAGACATGAATTCTCATAATTAACTCATAAAATACTCTCGATCGTAGGATCATCATGAGGATAGTAATCGATCTGAAAGATTAGTGTACGATCGCTTTCTTAAGATAGATGTATCTTGAGTCTATGGTGTGGAGATATTAGAGTGAGAGTACAAGTACTCATCAGAGAATGAGGGCACTAAGCGTGACTACCTTGAACAGTCATAAAAAAGTCAATCTTCTCATCGATGACTAGCTCGATGCTGCAGTGGTATGTCTAGTTCTTTGATATGAGGGGCATCGATAGTTCATCTTAAGGATGTTATAGTTTGACTATACCATAACTCAATCTTCTAGCCATTCAGAATCCAGAGGTGTATGTTGACTATAGCATATTTATTGTAGGAATTGGATTGCACTAATAGGAGATCTATCTACCTCGGTAAATGAGGAGTAGCCCAATGATAATCATGAGATTGAGTCCTTAAGCTCATGGCCATGGCAAAGTGAAGATGATAGAAAGAGTTTCTATTAGGATTTCACATTGGACTCGAATCGAATGATTAATTCATATGACAGATGTTGGGTTTGATGAGTTCACCTTAACCCTAATCCTATTCAGGCTCAAGATAGAAGAACCCAATCACATAGGTAACTGCATCGAGAGGTTCACTTTTGGTTCAATAGGTTGCTACCATATACTGCTAGGTGTCACTAATGGATTTTGGGAGCAATTAGAATGATTTTGATGATCGATCATTCTAATTGTATGAATCAAAAAAGTTCTGGTCCATCGAAAGATATTTTGATGATGTTGATGATAGAAATCACGATATATCTCATTACCATATAGAACTAAATCTAATTGGATCACATAAACAAGGGTTTGAGTCTGTATGTCATTAATTGAGCTAGCCTAGTTCAATTGATTTGGACTAGATCCAATCAGGTTTAAGGTAATCATGCTAGCACACGATTGAGCCTGACTTTTTCTTTTTGTAATCTTTCTAATTCATTGTAATCAAGTCAAATTTGATTTAACTCATTTATGTATCTTGAATAGATTTATTTTCATATGACTAGAATAATTATAGAAATTAAATCCATTCATAGTGCAGTTGGACTAGGGTCAAAAGTTGACCTAATTGAGAGAATTGAGGGTCACCTGATCAGAGGCTTCTAGAAAATTCTTTGGAAATAATTTTGCTTTGATTTTTGGATATGTGATTGGACTCGAATCATACTTTGAGTGAGCCTAATTTCATAATTTTTAGTGCACCTAGATTTGGTTTCTAATAGAGTTTGATTTGGATCAAACTCTTGAAGGGAGGAGTCCCATGTGCCATGGACTCCTCCTTATCCTTTCTTCATGCCAACCTGGGAGGAGTTTTGGGTGACCAAACCTGATAAAGATCAGGTTGGCAACGTGGGCTATCAAATTGGAGTCCTAAGTAATCAAGCAAAAAAGTTGCTTGATCACTTAGGAGTCTAGATGGCGCAAGGGACTTGTATAAAAACTCGTGCGCATAAGGCCTTAAAGAAGAATTCTGATTGCCACGTCCATATGCTGCCACCCTTTTCATCTTCCATGCCCCTTCTGATCCTCTCTCTCCCCTTCTTCTATGTGCTAAAAGATGGGCACAAATCAAAGAAGAAGATCCAATTAAATTTGTGAAGAGTTCAGCATCAATGCGATGGTGTTCGTGAGTCGGACAAGCTGCCTTCAGAAGTTGTTTTGAAGGTTGTTCAGATTAGATTCAGATCTGATCTTTGGAGGAAAGATTCATGAGGAGAAGACGTCCAGATCTTGCCCGAGTGGATACCGGTAGAGGCCAGGTGCGTTCGTGGCTCCTTCCAGAACCTTAGAAGAAATCAGGATCATTGTAGGATAATCAGATTATCCAAACAAGGTAGGAAATTAAATTAAATTTACTTTTATTTTAATTTTTAATATCAAATCATCATTATTAGATCTAAGAACTCTTAGATTTGATTGGATCATTTAGAAATTTTTTTAGAAAATCCACCTTAGATCTAATCAGATCTGCATGATCCTGTGGCGGAAAATGAGATTTTTGTTCACCAAGATGGACTTGATTCTTGGCGACGTGGTCTAGCACAAACTATCAAGTTGATCTAATCGAGACTAATTAAATCAGTTGGTATCTAAGGTAAACTAGACCTGTGGTCTTTAATTGGTAGTCTGCTTACCTAGCCATTTTTGACAGTGTATAAGGCAAGCTTTGGCAGATCCTCCCACCAATCGAACTTACCTGATCTCTTGGTGAAATTATGTTTTGATCGAATTACTTGACTATTCGAGCTGACCCATGTTAGCTAGATAAATCAGTGTGACTAATTTAGGTGCTCCTAGACTAGCCTTTTAATGATCTTCCTTAAGCTGACTTGGTAAAGCCAGTAGGAGGATCATGACAAGCTAGTTCATCTGACCTTTTCTCTCTAAATTAAATCAATTAAATTCTTTAAAATTATTAGATCCTTAAAATGACGTAGTTATGGTGATAACTAAATCATAGCCTCCTATTAAGTGGATGATAATGGGTCCATCAATTGGATAATCATTGGAGGCTCAAAGGCCTGGTGCTTATCGGCTGATGAGATTATCATTCATAATATGATTTCTTGGCCGCATTTTTCTAAATGATGGTTAAGTTGACCAACCAAAGTTGGATTTAATCATTCATTGATTTAGTGGACCAAGTATGGTCATGTTAATGGTTGGACCTAACCAGATCTTTTTTAATGCATGGAGACCAAAGCCTACTGATTAGAGACTGGGGCAAAATTAAATTACTAGAAATTATTTAGAAAAATAATTGGTTATGAACCTATCCTTAAATATACATGGACTGACCAACCAAAGTTGGGCTCATGTGCAGTCTATGTGGATTCTAGTACCCACTAAAAAATTAGGATAATTTCTTGAACTAGAGGTGGAGGCTACCAATTCGAATAAAATAATAGAAGAATCTTTTGATTAAAGTCCAAATCTTTAGGTCTAATGAATCAATTACTAATAAGATTTTAATTTTTTTTTGTGTAGATATGGCCACTTTCCTATCGCTCTGATCATTGTTGAATAATGATAAGTTGGTGGGATCCAACTTCGATAGCTAGAGCATGAATAGATCCTATATGTATTGATGGATCTTACACCTCAGAAGCCAACTTTCGATGCACGTGGAACAATCAAAGACACTTACCAGAAGTGGCTCAATGATCGAATCACTGTGCGTTGCATTATGCTAGCTGCCATAAGTGATGAGTTCAGATGCAGATTTGAGATGGCTCAGTGAAGGAATATGCTTTAAGTATTGAAGGATTCTTTTAGTACACCCAATGACGTTGAAAGGCACACGACTAGTTGTGCCATCTTCAATGCTAGGATATGGGATGGAGCCTCGATCACTGATATGTACTGTACATGATCGAGCTGATAGAGCAATTAAGCAAACTCAGCTTTTTCTTGCATAAGCAGCTTGAAAAAGATGCAATATTGAACTCATTGCCCAAGTCCTATCTCCCATTCCTTATTATATAATGACAAAACTTGAAGTAGACTATGACGAGTTACTGAGGTTACTTTAGAACCTTGAGAAGGATCACCAACTCCACAAGGAGTTGATGAACTTAGTGGGAGGTTCGTCTTCTTATTCTCGATCCTTTAGAAAAGAGAAGAAGAACAAGAAGAAGAAGGGCAAAAAGGTGCAAGTTTAGGTTGGAAAATCTGTGCAGGATCAGACTAGAAAGATCAAGTTCAATAAGGGTCAAGCTGAATGCTTCTTTTGCAAGAAGCGGAAATACTAGAAGAGGAACTATCCTCAGTATATTGCCTTTCTGGATCCAAACAGGCAGAGAAAGAAGCAAACTATTGCTAGACAAGGTATTTATATGATAACTCCTTGCAATTTCTCTATTTATGATTTTATTAATTAGATATTGGATACTGATAGCCTTTACCATATTTGTAATTCATTGCAAGGATTGCAAGTTAGTAAGAGATTTGAGTAGGATGAGAGGTTCCTGAATGTTGAAGATGGAAGATCAATTTTAGTTCTAGCATTAGAAATCTTAAAACTTGTATTTGAGTCCCATACTATTATTCTTGATGATTGTTATTTTTGTCCAAGTTTTTTTTTTAAATGTCTTTTCTATAGGTCTTTTGGCCAAAAATAATGATAAAATTTTGATAAAAAAATAGTTTTGTAATATCATTATGAATGATGTTACTATTTTTTCTGAACATTTGAATAATGGTGTATATATGTTATCACAATCTTTTAACATAATCTATTCAACTGGCAAGCATCCTAGATTAGATAGTATGTCAGATATCTACTTATGGCACTGTAGGCCAGGTCACATAAATAAGAACTTGATAAACAAGTTGACTCAAGAGAAAATCTTTGAAGTCAATGATTGTGAATCACTTCCAACCTATGAATCTTGTCTTCTTGAAAAAATGACCAAGTCACCTTTTACTAGAAAAGGTGAGAGAGCCACCGAGCTCTTAGGTCTAGTACATACTGATGTATATGGACCAATAAGCACAAGTGCCAAAGGTGAATATTTCTACTTCATCACTTTCACAGATGATCTACCAGATATGGTTATGTCTATCTGATGAAACACAAATTTGATCTATTTGAAATATTCAAATGATTCTGAAGTGAAGTAGAAAAATAAATTAGAAAGAGTATTAAAATTCTTTGATCTGATCGAGAAGGAGAATACCTTTTCAGTGAGTTTCTCACATATCTAGGAGAGAATGATATTCTCTCCCAATAGACTCTTCCAGGAACACCACGGCATAATGGTGTGTTTGAAAGAAGGAACCAGACTCTGTTAGACATGGTTCGATCCATGATGAGTTTTGCCAGCTTGCCGATATCCTTCTAGGGATATGCACTCGAATCAACTTGCTATCTGTTAAATAGGATTTCAAATAAGTCTGTAGTTAAGACTCCATATGAGATATGGATAGAGCGTAAGCCAGTACTTTCACACCTTAGGATCTAGGAGTGTCTAGCTTATGTCAAATGATTAGTTATAGATAAACTTGGACCTAGGTCTGATAAGTGCACATTCATAGGGTACCCTAAAGAGACCAAAGGATATTTTTTCTACCATGCTGATGAACAAAAGATGTTCGCCAGTCTTAAGATAATTTTTTTAGAAAAAGAGTTTCTTGGTGAAGGAACTATTGCCTCTAAGATTGAACTTGATGAAGTTCAACAGGTAGAAAGACCGACACTTGTAGCTGAACCTAAGTCAGATTTGATTAGATCAGATCCAGAGTCTAATGTACCTACATCATTAAGGCAATCCGATAGAGTACCACATCAGTCAGATAGATACTATGATTTTTTTATCTGGGATGATGATTCTAACAAACTCGATGAGAATGATGAGGATCCAATCACCTATATGGATGCAATATAGAGACCTGATTTTGAGAAATGGCTCTAGGTTATGAAGTTCGAAATGTGGTCCATGAATGTCAATGATGTGTGGATATTGGTTGACCCATCCGAAGGCATTAAATCCATTGGGTGTAAGTGGATCATCTAAAGAAAGAGGGGCATAGATGGAAAGATGGAGATCTATAAAGTCTGTCTGGTTGCCAAGGGATATTGTCAATGTTATGGTATTGACTATGATGAGATGTTCTTCCTTGTGGCAATGTTCAAATCCATTCAGATAATGCTTGCGATAGTTGTCCATCTAGATTATAAGATCTGACAGATGGATATGAATATAGCTTTCGTGAATGAAAAGTTGATCAAAGAGATATATATGATATAACCTAAGGGATTCACATTCATAGATGACTCTAAGGTGTGTAAGCTTTAGAGATCCATTTATGGATTGAAGCAGGCATCTCAAAGTTGAAACATGCATTTTGATAAGGTAATCAAAATGTATGGCTTTGTTAAGAATGGTGAAGAGCCCTATATTTATAAATGGACAAAATAGTCCAACAGTGGTATTCCTTATCTTGTATATGGATGATATTCTCTTAATCGAAAATGATATTTCCATACTACAGGGAATAAAAGTTTGGTTGTCATCTCAATTCTTCTTAAAAAATTTGGATGAAGCATCCTACATCCTAGGGATGAAAATCTATAGGGATAGATCTAAAAGGATGCTTGGGTTATCCCAGTCCACGTACATAGATACTATGCTGAAAAGGTTCAACATGAAGAATTTCAAAAAGAGCTATCTCCCGATAGGCTATGAAATTTCTCTCTAAGAAGGATTGTCCGACAACTCCTGAAGAGAGAAAGAGCATATGAGTAGAGTTTCATATACTTTGATAGTGGGATCTATCATGTACGCCATGATATGTACAAAATTGGACATGGCATACTCACTAGGAGTAGTGATAGATACCAATCTAATCCTAGAGAAAACCATTAGAAAGTGGTTAAACCCATTCTTAAATATTTGAGAAATATAAAGAACTATTGGATGGTTTATGATGAGTTAGATCTAAAACTTGTGGGATTTACAGACTCTAGCTTTCAATCTGATCATGATGATAGTAGAAGTGTGTTAGGATATATCTTTACTCTAAATGGTGGAGCCATCTGCTAGAAGAGTTTCAAGCAGCACACTATGGCAAACTCTGTTTGTAAAGTAGAGTATATTACAGCATCAGATGCCACAAAAAAAAGCTGTGTGGCTAAGAAAGTTCACATCGAGCTTAGAGTGGCATCCTTCCTTGATGGCCCAGTCCTACTTTACGCAACAACACTTGTGCCATTGCTCAGGCGAAGGAACCAAAGGCACACTAGCGGATGAAGCACATACTACGCTGCTTCCACCTAGTCTGAAAGATCATGGATCGAGGTGATGTTGATCTTCAGAAGATTAACAAAAAGAAGAACCTGGCAGACTCCTTCACTAAAGCCCTGGTGATAAAGGAGTTCGACAACCACAAGTTGAACATTGGTATTAGATACTATGTCGAGTAGCTTTAAGATAAGTTGGAGTTGTTGGCAAATTGTTCCAAAATCAATCATCAATTTATGACGATTGAACTATATTATAATTATAATTGATTTATTAATTATAAAATATATTTTTAATATTTTTTATCATAAGTTTTTCATCTTCTAACGAACTCCATTATTGTGATGAAGTCCTTCGAACTATTTAGGTTTGATAAAGAGAGGATTTATCGATTAGTCTTTAAAATTATTCACGATCAAATGATAGGCTGTTAATTAGGAGGACAGCATGTATCGAGCATAGATCGCTATGTGCCATATAGGTTAGTTATCCTCTTAACCAAAGAGTATGAAGATACTAGTATGGCATATAAGTGAGATATAATGATATATCATCATTGAATGTGACCAACTTTAGAACATTCTGCTATCAAGAATATCTCTGATGGGATATAGGTATAAGTATTCCTTAGATCTGAGATTACCTCAATGGCTTGCAAGCAATTCATTATGCTTTGGTACCAGACTAACTAAATTTTTAATTCAGTAACAAAAGGTTTTTAGGCACAATCAAGTACTTGCTAAGTTAATGTGCGATCAAGATGGGATTGACTACTCCAAGAGTTAGAGAAGAATGTATCACTATATTTCAATATAGCAAAACCTTGGCCAGGATAATCCATGAGATGAATTTGGTATTTTAAAATACAATATGGACAACCTGATCAGAGTTGATAGTTGAACTCTAAGGTATCCTATGAGCATTTTGGTCAAGGGGATGAATTATATGAAAACTATATTAACATAGGTTCTAAGGATGTTGTTCTACACATTCGACCTATACGACCATCAGGTACCATTGCTAGATGGTTACGTTGATTGAGATAGAAATTTATTCCTATGCTATCGACTTAGGTTCGAATCTATGGGGTCACACACATTAGAGTTCATGATCTGATCGGATGGTTGATCAATGATTAAGAATTATTCTAAGGTTAAATGATCAATACGATTGATGTTTAACCTAGTGCAAGTATTATAGGAGGATTGATTAGCAATTTGATTATTAATTGGCTTAATTTGATTAAACCAATGGACTAAGATTAAGTCTAATTAAATATGATTTAATTAGATTTAGTTTGGATTTGATTGGATCAAGTTCAATTGATTTATTGGATAAGCCAAGTACATGGAAGAACTAGTCCTAGTTCAACTAGGACTTGGGTCAACCCAATTTTCTAATTTGATTAAAAAATTAAATTAAAATTAAATCTATTTTAATCTAATTTAATTAGACTCTTAATTAGATTAAGATCTACTCTAATTGAATTTAATTAATTCTGATTTAATTTGGTTCCAAAATCATGTTTGACCAAGTCAAATTAGAAGTCCTAGTGAGACTAGGACTTCTTTCCTTGCACCACTTGATATCTCACGCCCACCCCACACCTATTTTTTAGGATTTTTTAATGGAAAACCCTTTCTCCTAGGTCTTCACATGTGCCCACGTGCTTTCCTTCTTTCTTACATGGAAAGTGGTTATGGACCAAGTCAAATTAGGAGAGTTGTTTTGAAATCAAACTCAATTTGATAGAGTTTGTTGCAATCAAAATTCCTCCTCCCTTTTGCCACCTATACTCTTTGTTTTTCTCTGGAATTTTCATGGGAATTAGAGGAGTTTTGTGCAACAAATTGAGGTGGTCCACACTAGAAATAAAGGATGGGGTGCCCAATTGTTGGGCACCCCAACTAGTTGCCTTATTTGGACTTGCCTTGTCCAAGTATTTGACTTAGACATGACTCCTCCATATCTTATTATTTAAAATGAATTTTATACTAATTTTTTCATTAATTCTAGACATTTTAGAGACCTTTTGGGCATGAGAAAACTAGGAAAATATTCATCTTGGGTGTGGGAGTTCTAAAGATACCAATCTAGATGTCTAGGTGAGAGAACAAAGAAGAAGAAGAGGGTCTTCTTCCAGGGCTATTTTCTTCTTTCCTTTTCCTCCAACTTTGAGATTTGTTTGAGAGTTGTCTTAGATTTAGAATCTCTCCTATTTCTTTTTATATTTTATAGAGTCTAAATCTTGAAGAAGAAAGCATCAGATCGACCATCGAAGAAGGATCAGTACGGTACTAGCATACTATGCTGATTTTCGAAGATCGAACTTCTTATCAAGATTCATGGACTTGTGTGGACATCTCTTAGATGTCAGACACATGTGTGGCTCAGAGCTTCATCCTTAAGCCTGGATCTATGAGTTAGAATGTCTAACTTGCATAGATAATATGGATATGATCCTTTGTTATATATCTATAGTAGATCTAGTATAGATCTGTATTGATGCGATCAACACCTTTTCTCCTTTCTTATATTTTTTATTTTTGATTTAATCTCACGCCATAATCATATAATAGGATCTTAGATCTAGGATCTTCCCTATTTTTATGAATAAATTATGATTTATTTCAGTCTTCTGCTACTTGATTTTGAAAAAGTTTCAAAATCTAGCTCTAAAATCCTAGATCTAGTTTTTTTAGATGCACATTCGTGCTTTCCAATAACTATATTTTGATCCATTAAGCATTAAGGGTCGATCGGTAGAATAACCTTCATTAAAAAAATTTCATTTGGGTTGCCAAGATCTTTGACTCTTTAACTACTAGATTAATAATCAAATATTTGAGAACCTATTTTGATACCAATTATTGTCCAGAGGTAGCAACCCAAGAGGTAGGATGAATTAGATTTATTTAAAAATTTTAACCAAATTTATTTTCTAAACAAGATATGCTTTAATTTGTGTTATCTTAAGTGATTGTGGAATGGGAGCAATAGTGTAGTAGTGGAATTAAGATAGCAAAATCAAAGTATAAAAGTAAAGCAAGAATTAAAAGCATGCAAAGTATGCAAAGAGATAGAAGAAAAAATATAATATAAAAATATCATAATTTAAAGTGATTCGGTACAACCCGCACCTATATCCACTCTCCAAGCTTTTCTTGGGATTTCTACTATAATCCACCCTTTGTAGGATTTGGTGTATAGGACGGAAGCATAGATTTCAAAGAAAAATTATGAAATCATAAAATCATACCAAAAATCTAGGATCATCTTATTAGAATTTAAATCATATAATATGCATTTATAACATAAATAAAGGTATTGGAACTTATTTTAATCGCTAAATCCTAACTTGACCTTGATCGTCGATAGCAGGCCGTCAGGGGTTCCACCAGGTGTCCACATGTTCATCCTCCAACATTGATCTATATGGAGACTTGATTAAGACACCAGCACCTCTGATTATTTTAATTAAAATTTTTATAATAAGAACTTTAATTATTTGGGCAGAATCTTCCTTAGCCTTTGCTGTCATCCTTTTGGCCTACTCTTTCTTATCTTTCTTTTCTCCTTATCTTTCTTTACAATCTTCCTAAGTTCTTGTCCTAAAGCAAACCTTTTGTTCTTAATTAGGACTTGTCTTAACAAGAAAAAGAAGAAAGAAATTGAACAACTAGGGAGAGTGGTAAGAAAGAAAGAAGAGTTCTGAATGACTTGGACTCTTGGAGCACACCCCTATTTATAATGTATGTAGGGGTGCCTCAAAAAATTTCTCATGTCTATTCCTTATCCTCATCTTATGCCCATTCAAAAATATCATGACTCATCAGAAGAAAATGTTATGTGGATTTCAAAGAATTAATATGAAGAGGTGCCTTGCAATAGAAGGACTCTTCATATAATTCTACACAACTTTCTTTCGAAGGTTGCAATACTTGTTGAGAAATATGTCCTGAAGCCAATCATCTAAGTGGTAGATAATTAAAATTAGTAAATGAATTATCTAATAATAATTGGTATTTAGTTGGTTCATCATAAAAGTTCTATTTTTCTTAAATGAACTCCTAAATTATGATGAAGTCCTTAGAACTATAATCAATCGATAAAGGAGGATTTATCAGATGGTTCTTAAATTGTTCACGACTAAATGATAAGTTATTAACAAGGATGATAACTTATCGAGTGTAGGTCGCTGTATGCCATATGCGTTGGTTGTCCTCGTAAGAAAGTAGTGTGGAGACACTGGTATGGCATCCAGATGAGATGTAGGAGTACATCTGCATTGAATGTGACCAATGTAGCACTCTACTATCAAGAGTAGCTAACTAAGGCCAATGGATATAAGTGTCCCTCCGACTTAAGATCACCATGGTGACTTGCAAGCAACTCACAGTACTTTGGTGTCAGACTATCTATATTTCTAATATAGGTTCGAAAGGTTTCTGAATATAGTCAAGTACTTGTGAAGTCAGTGTATGAGTCAAGATGGGATTGACCACTCCTAATTAGCTTCAGGAAGAGAATATCTTGTTGTGTTTTAATTTAGCAAAATCTAGGCCTAAGTAATTCTCGTGAGGTGTCATAGGATTTGCAAAATTTTGAGACACAATAGAGATGACTTGTATGAGTGTTTGACAGTATATTCAAAGTTGTCTTAAGCGTTATTGGTCATAAGGATAAATTATATGGTAACCATAGGGCAGAATTCTAAGAATGTTGCTTTGCATACATTCGACCTATTCGGATGTTGGGTACCATTGCTAGATGGTCATTTTGATTGGTATAAAAATTAGTTTCTATACTATCGACTTAGGTTCGAACTTATAGGATCACACACATTAGAGCTTGTAACTTGATTAGATGGTTAATCGATGATTGAGAATCGTTCTAAGGTCAATCCATCAATACAATTGATGTTTGACCTAATGCAAGTGTTATAGGAGGATCAATTAACAATTGGATTGCCAATTGGCTCAATTTGATTGAGCAATCAGACTGAGATCAAGTTTAATTAAATTAGATTCAATTAGAATTAGTTTAGACTTAATTAGATTAAGTCTAGTTGATTTATTGGATAAGCCAATTGCAAGAAAGAACAACTTCTTATTTGACTAGAACTTGGGTGCACCTAATTGACTTAGGATTTAAATCAGACTTAAATCTTGATTTAATTTGATTTAATTAAGCTCCTAGTTGGACTAGGATCATCCTTAATTAGGTTGCATTTAATCTAATTTAAATAGGATTTAAATTAGATTTAAATCTATTTTGATCTAGTCAAACAAGAGGAGTCCTAGTTGGACTAGGACTCTCTCTCTTTCTCTTGTGCCTAAGAGCCCACACCCACATCTTTTAATTCTTGCTTTTTACATGAGAATTCTCATGCCTAAGAGGCATTCGATGCCCACATATCAGATTTTTTTTTCGGAGTTTGTTGTACTTGGTCAAAACTTGGAAGAAGTTGGGATTTGTTTCCTACTTGGAAGAGTCCCTTTTGACCAAATCTCTTCCTTCTTATTTTGGATTCCTCTCCCATGTGTTAGATATATGTGCCCTAGAAGCCAAAATTGGCTGACACTTGTAATATACTTCTAGAAAAAAAATTATAATTTTGACTAAAATCAATAAAATGGGTTATTTACTATCACATATGTGTATTTAGTATCTGTGATACATCCTTTGAGTTAATGGTAATGATAATTCATATTTCAAGAGTTGAAAATTTAAGATATAAATAATCATTATTAACTCATAAAATGCTTCCGACCATAGGATCATCATGAGGATGGTAATTGATCCGGAAGGTTGGTATACAATCACTTCCCCTTAGTAGATGAGTCTTGAGTCTATAGTGTGGAGACACCGGAGCAAAAGTATAGGTACTCGTTAGAGAACGAGGGCACTGAGCATGACCATCTCGAGTAGTCATTAGAAAGTCTACCTTCTCGTCAATGATTGACTCGATGCTGTAATGGTGTTCTGGTTCTTTGACCTGAGGTGCATTGGCAGTTCACCTTGAGGGTGTTATAGTTTGACTACACCATAACTCGATCTCCTAGCCATACAGAATCCTGAGGTGTATGTTGGCTATAGCATGTTCATTGTAGCAACTGGATAGCATCAAGATGGAATCTATCTACCTCGGTGGGAGAGGAGCAGCCCTATGATGATCATGAGAATCAAGTCTAGAAGCCCATGGCCAAGGCAGAGTAAAATAATAGAAAGAGTTTCTATTTAGGTTTTCACATCGGACTTGAATCGAATGATTACATCATATGACAGAGACAAGGGTTTGACGAGCTCACCTAAATCCTAATTTGATCGAGGCTCAAGATAAAAGAACTTAATCACACAGATAGCTGCACCAAGAGGTTCGCATTCAGCTCTGATGGATTGCCACCATACACTACTAGGTGTCACCGGGTGGATTTTGGGAGCAATTAGAATGATTTAGATGATCGATCATTCTAGCTGTTCGAATCAGAAGAGTTTTAATCCATCGAAAGAAGTTTCGATGATATCGATGATAGAGATCATGACATATCCCATTACCATACAAAACTAAACCTAACTGGGTCATACAAACAAGGGTTTGAATTCTGGTGATCCTCAATTGAGCTAATCTAGTTCAATTGATCTGAATGAGATTCAATTAGGTTCAAGAAAATCGTGCTAGCACTCAATTGAACCTAACGTTCTTCTTTTACTATCATAAATAGTTGTCCTTACTAAGCCAAAGGAGTTTGTGCTTAATCAGAGGCCTTCACTTGGTCTGACTGGAGCCTGTCCAGATCAGAAAAGGGTTGTCTTATTTTAAGACAATACCTGCCATTTTTGGTCACCTATCATTTCTCATCCTTTGACTTTGGTCAAAAGTTGACCTTTGATTGGTCAAATGTTGACCATTGATACTTTGATTTCTATCCACATGTCACGCACCTATTGGAGAGCTGGTGGGGGCCTGTCCTCCTGCTAGAACCTGGCAAGGAGGAGGGTGCATGCCACCCTTGGCGTGTGCCCAAGCAGGAGGTGCCCAGGAGTCCCTATTGGATAGGGACTCCATCTCCCTTTTAGATTTCGATTAGACTTCTCCTAAGAACCAAGTTTGATTGATCTTAGGCACCATCTAAGGAGGAATCCAAGGGACTCTATTCCCACCAATCAGATTTAGATCTGATTTTACAAAGGGTTGTGATTGGTTGGGAAGAAGAGAAGTTGGATCATGCATAGTCCATAAATAAGATCCTGCGCCCAACTCAAGGAGTATCTAAAATCAATTGAAAATTCTCCTTGCCCCAAGGCTATCTCCCTCCTCCTCCTCCATGCCAAGTCCATCTTCTCCCTCTCCTCTCCACACCCAAAGATATTTGGGATCTTAGTTGGTGCAATCCAAACAAGAGAAAGGCGACAGAAAGCTAGAAGGCTGCACTGCTGCAAAGGACAACTGCTGATCTTCAAAAGGTATTTTGAAGATCCTTCAAATCAGATCCAGGTCTGATTTTTGGATATGTGATAGAGAAGAAGAGGATCTCTAGATCCAGTCCAAGTGGATATCGGTAGAGGCCAGGCACTTGCATGGCTAGATCCAGAACCTTCGGCTGCTTACAGGATCATCAACGGATAATAGGATTACCATACATCAAGGTAAATTAAATTTGATTTAATTTATTTAGATTTTATTTTTATTATTAAAATAATAAAGATCAGATCTGAAATATTCTAGATCTAATTAGGATCAAAGAAAAAAATTTTTGAAATATATCTCTTGATCTAATCAGATCTGAACGAACCTGATCCGAAAAATCAGGATTTTCGTTAACCATGCCCACCAGCCCTTTTGTGCACCATGTTATCTTTCTTTTGTGCATAAGCATCAGTGGTTACATGCCAAAAATTAAGGGAGGATCATCCAAGAGTTGACGCCCCATGAGACTCCTTCTAAGACTAGGACTTTGACCTAGTCTTGATCTTAAATTGAGGCACCTCCTTTCAGATGGTTAGAGGATGAATCCTATAAAAATCATGAAAAATTAAAGAAAAATGAGAAGAATGCATGCGGTGGTTTGTGGCACCAAGATTCTTTGAGAAGAGCCTTCAACCAAGACATCAAAGATTGATGTCTTGAAGAAATAAGGTAAGAGAAGATTGTCTTCTCTTTATTTTTCTTTTATGTATTTTTTCTCTTATTTATTTCTTATGATTTTTATGTGATAAAAATATGAGAGAGAGAGAGAGAGGAATAGGGCATGGGGATAAGTGCTCCAAGTTGTTGGGGCATGACGTTCTTTTTGGACATGATTTGATCATGTCTTGATGAGAGAAGGAGAAGAGAAGAAAGGTCTTCTCTTAGGGTTTCTTGGAGAACCCTTCTTCTTTAATTTTTATGAAAATTTTATATGAATAAAATCAAAAATCTTAAATCTAGAAATTTTAAAAAAATTTTATAGGAGAAGGTCTCCTCTTGTCCTAGCATAGAGATGTTTTCAAGACATCAACCATTGATGTCCTGAAGGAGAAGATTTATCTTATCTTAGGATTTATTTTTTCTTAATTTTATTTTTTAATTTATGAAAGATCCAAGATTTGGATTCTTCCCTTATTCTTCCTCATGTTCTTCATCTCTTGGAATGTCCAAGAGATCCGAAGAACATGTATTTGATTAACCATCAGGAGGGATCCATGAGAAGCTAGCACTTCGAGTGGATCTTCGTTCGACGAACATCCAATCTATGTTGTAGATTTGTGTGAATCACCTGTAGAGGCTGGATCCATGTGCGGCTCTAAAATCAATAATGAAAATTAATCATGAAGTTCTCGACCCATGCAAAGGTAAGAGATCTGATCTCTTGGTAACCTAGATATGATCTAGAGTTAGATCTAGAATTATTCTAGATCTAGGTATTGATATGATCAATACCACTTATGATTAATTTAATTTTAGATTTATATTTGCATCATAATATGTTATAAATCCTTGATATAGAGTTTTATAATTTGATTACATGCTTTTATAGATTAAATAGTTTAATTTGCATCTTCCACTGTGTATTATTTCAAAAATATTTTAAAATTCAAGCATGAAACCTTGCATGTTTTTCTTCAATACTTTCATATTGGCACCATTAATTTCTACCATTGATTAGCATAAAATGTTGATCCAAAGGTCTAAAAGGATGGTGCCAAATCAGAAGATGGCATGAGAAACTTGGACGTGGAAAAGTCAAAGCTTCAAGGTGTTTGACTTGGTCCAAGAGGCACCTATAAGGGAGGGGATGGCAAGGACTCCTTAGTTATCCAAATACTACATAACCAACGAAGAGATTCATTAGCAAAAGGACTCTTCTATGCCCTCTCTTCATTTAAAATTCACATAAAATAATTTACGTGAAATAAATGAAGATAGATGGCATCAAAACACTTCCATGCACCACATGTCCCAAGCGCATAAACCAAAACCTCATGTGCTAAGAGAGAGAGTCTCTGGCATGTGGGTTGCTATTAGATAATGTCTAGAGCCTGGTCATCAAGCCAAAGGTCAACCCAATCAGTTAGCTAAATTTGATTTGACTCAAATTGAATTTAATTAGCCTAAATTGAAATCCAATTCGAATCTAGGTGCTAGGATTTGCAATATGTGCTAGCATATTTAACCTGCAATCATGATCTAATCTAATTAGATCCTTGATCAATTTTCTTTGTGTGTAATCCATTGGGTTTCACATCTAGCCAGTAGTGGATCTAGATGTAATTTGACCTAATTTGGTTAGAACTCAACCAAACCGATTTAGGTCAAAACTACCTAACCCGATTCGATCAATTAGAATACTTTCTAATTAAGAATCAAATTAAATATTTTAATTCGATTGAACCCATAAGATAAGATTGACGTCTAGCAATATATCATGTCTAACCAGAAGATATGAAATTTTGATGAAAATACCAAAAATATCTTTCAGTGGAAAGTTACTGTGCAACAAGATCTTTCAATCATCCTGCATTCTGAATATGACTATGGATATGGAATCATGTCAAATGCATTTTCATATTCTTTTTTTTTATATGATGATGATTTGATTAGTGAAACATTAAAAATTATTTCTAATTTTCATCATGCTTTGATCAAAATCTTTCTGAATCATCATTCGATTGAAGTAAGTAGGATGCGATCTCCTCTTACTAGGAGTGATCGATTCCTTGTTAACCTACTCATAACCTCCATATGCAATCCACCATATCCTGATCATCCCGTACATGACTAAGTCATGAATAAGCATGAACCAAAATATGGATTCATGCATACATGGTTCTACGGTAGTCTCAAATCAAAGGATTACATACACAACTTCCACTATGAGAACCATCTATTGATATGTAGATAAGACTCCATTAGATGTTCTCGAGTTGGATCAATTCAGTGAACTCATTCTCTAATGAGCATCCATATTCTTGTATTAGTATCATACACAAGTGATTATGAGATTAATCATCCTCTCCATCATGCATATATAGGATGTGCCAGTCTTACCAAAAATATTTATCTCCAACTCAATATTCTATCGATCAAAAATATTTAAAATTAGGATTTTAAGATTTTAGGTCTCACTGGTATGATCTCATCATAACTCTAAAATCATAGCCCTAATTTATAGAGTTCATCATAATCTTAAATATATATAATTAAGATGTAGCATATGATGAAATAAATGCCTTTATTAATATAAAATATCTTTACATGAGTTTGGAAGATAAAAGAATAGTCCATCAAAATACATATTTCGATTGGCTTGAGGACATATTTCTTTCACCCTTGATTATATTGTATTTGTTTTCTTGGGCTCACAAATAAACTCAATTGATTTTCATAGGAGCACCAACCAAAATCTTACACCGTTAGTTTTTTGGGTTCACTAACAACCCAATTGATTTTTCGAACCAACCAATCAAAACCTAACAAGTCCAATTCTGGGCTTGGATAGGCCTAATCACCAAGTTTCTTTTCCCTAAAGAAACTTGTAAAGAAACAAAAATACAAATAGGAATTTCAACACAAAAGTAAAAATAGAATTTTAAACTCTTTGATCCCGAAGAAAAGGTTGAATGTTTATCTCTTTTGAAGCTTGAGCACTCTTCTTTTAGGCTTGAGAAGATGCTTGAGAAGTTGTAGAAGATAACTCCTGAATGCCCTTTGAAATCGCTGCAAAATTCTTCTTTTCTCTCTTTTTGATGTGCAATAGAATCCCTTTCATTTGTAAATTATTTCTCTCTTAATCTCCTTTTATCTTGCTTCCAAATTGATTATCTAGCCTTAAATACCCTTGAAGATGGTTAGAGAGTGAGTTCTAGCCATTGAAAGCTCTGAAATAGCCATTGGAGTAGAGAAATAGCCATTAAGCAATGTTCAAAAAACTAGTCGTTGTGCTGTCCCGCATCAGGAGATGTCTCCATTTTCTCAGGAGACATCTCGCTATAGTACTAAGACATCTCGCTATAGTACTGAGATGTCTCCATAGCCTATGCTAAAAAGTAGCTTTCTATTTTCTGAGATGGAGTCATCTTCATTTTCTCAAGAGTCATCTCGCTACAGTATCGAGTCATCTGCTACAGTACCGAGTCCTCTCCACAGCTTGGAGAAGTCTCCAAATTTTCTTGAGAAGCTTCTAAATTTTCTAGAGAAGCCTCCAAAATTTCTAGCTTTATTTTTATTCATTGTTTGGCCTTCCAAACTTGAATTTCTTGGTCCTAAACTTTTTTAAATATAATTGCTTCTTTTAATTTTATTTTTTCGTCTTCCAATCTTATTTTTTTCATACCAAGCCATCCAAATATGTGTGAATTTATTCTTTTAAGTATTTTGGCATGACATTTTGAGAGAATTTGTCCTTGAGATAAATTCTTTATTTTGAATATTTAAAAAATCCTACACACATTCTTGAAATACATGATTAGATACATAATATACTCAAAGTTTGGCAATCATCAAAATCGATCATAGGATCAATAAATTTTACCCCAAAAGTCAATTCAGTAGGCTGTGGCCTCCACTGAAAAGATCTGGTTAGGTCCAACCATTAACATGATTGAGTTTGGTGTATTAAACCAACGATTACTAGATCCAAGAAAAGCTCTGGCTAACCTGATCACTATTAAGTGAGTGCGAGCTAATCATCATCTGATGGACAGTAATTCCAATGTCTAAATGAACATCAGGTGTAAGGCACCTTCAATATCCACCTAAAAAATTGGACTCATTACTATTCACCTTAATGGGAGATTATGATTCGATTATCTCCATAACTTAGCCATTTTTAAGGATCTAATAATTTAGAGGATTTAGGTTACATGTGTTTAAGGATAGAAAGGACACTGACCAATTTTCTGCCACTGACTTCACCAAGTCAAATCCTTCCACTGGCTTCATCAAGTCAATAGGTTAGGATTAGGATCAATTTAGATCCATGGGCACCTAATTCAATTTTACTAATTGAAATTAGTCAAATTGATTCCTAATGATATGGATCAGCTTGAATCACCAAGTGATCTAATCAAATCTTAATCGACCATGTCGGCTAGGTAAGTGAGATCAGTAGAAGGGATATGCCATTAACTCGTCAAAGATTGAATCAATGTGAGTAGCTCCTAATTAAAAATCACTAGTCTTAACTGCTAAACTTATCTTAGATACCAATCGATTAATTAGGTTCAATCTGATCAACCTACTAATTTTAGGCTTGACCACATAGGCATGAATCAAGTCCATCTTGGTCTCGTTAAAGACATGGACTTGACCAACTACAACCATTGAAGTTGATTCTAGAGTGTCCTTAACCGAATCTAATTCAATATTTGGTTAGATTTGATCAATTACTCTAGTTTAGTCCATTCTTTAACTAACCTTAGATCTAACCTAATTAATAGACCTAATTCATCTAATCCTTTAACCCGTAGTTTTATGCATTTATCTTAGGATCTTTAATTCATAATTTTAGATCCTATTAGACAAAACTTAATTCTTTTAATTAAGTTTTGGACTGATAGATTGGGGTTCGACATTTTAAAAATATTTTTAAAATTTTGAAAGATTTTTAATTTTCTGCTCACCAATTGAGTTGACACATTTCAAAAATGGGTCAGCTCATTTCATAAACAGCAACCTATTGCTAGTTTAATAATAGAAAATAAAACATAATTAAACCATGAATCCATTTAGATCTAATCTAACATATTTATGTTTAATTATTAGATTAAAACTATTTCAATAATAAAAAAATTTTTACTATTCATTTTAATGAATGAGTTCATGGTGACACCTCTACCACTATAAGAGATCCCCACTGAATGGGAGGAGATGACCTATAAACCATGCATACTTATCCCTTATGACCAGATGGCTTGGTGGCTCATTCATCCTTGATTACTAAGTTATCTAGATCTAACATATCAAATATATAAGCATTTAATTTTTTAATTACATATTAAAATATGTCAAGTGAACCTTTGCTCTGATACCATTGCTGAAAATCGAGCATAGTTAAAGCATGCATTTTCAAAAATTTTTCAAATTAAATATGTAGCGAAAGCTAAAATTAATCTAATATTAATTTAAGGCATGCTATGATCATATCATGAAATCCTACTCAGGATCTAGACATGCTAATATGTATTAAAAAATTTAAATACAATCGATCAGCAAATTGCATTTGCTGACTGACTTGTGTTCTTTAAACAATACCTATGCATGGGTAGATGATCTCCATGATCCGAATCTGTAGGAAGAAGCCCACGACATCACACTACAGCCGCACACTTGTTCGACCTCTATGGTGTGTTAGATGTGTGCCCTACAAGCCAAATTGGCTATCACTTATAATATACTTTTAAGGGCAATTTTATAATTTTGATTATAAATTAATAAATAAATTATTTTTTTCTATCATAGTGTATATTTAAAAGTGTCTGTGATATATCCTTTGAGTTAATAGTAATGATAATTTATATTTTTAGGTGTTGAAAATTTAAGACATGAATTTTCATAATTAACTCATAAAATGCTTCCGACCGTAGGATCATCATGAGGATGGTGATCGATCCGAATGGTTGGTGTGCAATCACTTTCTTAGGATAGACGTATCTTGAGTCTACGGTGTAGAGACATTGAAGCGAGAGTATAGATACTTGTTAGAGAATGAGGGCACTGAGCATGACCATCTCAAGTAGTCATAAGGAAATCTACCTTCTCGTCAATGACTGACTCGATGCTGCAATGGTGTGTATGGTTCTTTAAACTAAGGTGCATCGATAGTTTATCTTATGGGTGTTATAGTTTGATTATACCATAACTCGATCTCCTAGCCATTCAGAATCCTAAGATATATGTTGGCTATAGCATGTTCATTATAGAAATTGGATTGCACCAATAAGAAGATCTATCTACCTCGATAGATGAGGAGTAGCCCTATGATAATCATGAGATTGAGTTCTTAAGCCTATGGCCCTAGCAGAGTGAAGATGATAGAAAGAGTTTCTATTAGAGTTTCACATTAGACTCAAATCGAATGATTAATTCATATGACGGACATTGGGTTTGATGAGTTCACCTTAACCCTAATCCTATCGGGGCTCAAGATAGAAGAACCCAATCATGTAGGTAACTACACCAAGAGATTTGCTTTAAGTTTTGATAGGTTGCCACCATATACTGCTAGGTGTCACTAGTAGATTTTGGGAGCAAATAGAATGATTTTGATGATCAATCATTCTAATTGTATGAATCAAAAAAGTTCTAATCCATTGAAAGGTATTTTGATGATGTCGATGATAGAGATTGCGATATATCTTATTATCATACAGAATTAAACCTAACTAGATCATACAAATAAGGGTTTGGATCTGAATATTATCAATTGAGCTAATCTAATTCGATTGATTTGGATTAGATCCAATCAGGTTCAAAGTAATCATGCTAGCACACGATTGAGCCTGACTTTCTTCTTCTAAAATCTTTCTGATTCATTACAACCAAGTCAAATTTAATTTGACTCATTCTTATATTTTGAATGGATTTATTTTCATCTAACTAGAATAAGTTCAGATCAGATTAATTATAGAAATTAAATCCATTCATAGTCAAATTGGACTAGGGTTAAAAGTTGACCTATTTGAGAGAATTGAGGGTTAGCTGATCAGATAGTTGTAGAAAATTCTATAGAAATTATTTTAATCCAATTTTTTGAGATATAGTATAGTATGAATTATACATTGGGTGTACCAAATTTTATAATTTTTGGAGGTATCTAGACTGAGTAATGATAGAGTTTGATTTGGATCAAACTCTTAAGGGAAGAGTCCTAGGTGCAGTGGACTCTTCCTTATCTACTCATGCCGCCGCCTTCTAGATTGATTTTTGGCATCCAAATTAGATGGAATCTGAGGATTTTCATGGAGATCAATTCTAGAAGTCCCAATGGTCAAAAAAATGAGGATTTGGTCAAAGAGGGACTCTAACTTGGTGCTATGCTTTTGTATAAGAACCCTTGCGCCAAGGCTCTTCATGTAGAAATATTTTTCATACCCAGAGGCTGTCATTCTAGATATCCCATACCCCCTCTATCCTCTCTCTCCCTCTCTTCTACATGTCTAAAAGGTTAGGCATAAATCTAAGAAGAAGATCCAATCAAATTTGTGAAGAGTTCAACATCTACGTGATGGTGTTTGTGAGACGGACATGCTGCCTTCAGAAATTTTTTGAAGAACTTTCAGATCAAATTCAGATCTAATCTTTAGAAAAAATATTTATGAGAAGAAGACATCTAGATTCTTCCTAAGTAGATATCGATAGAGGTCAGGCACATGCGTGGCTCCTTCCAGAACCTCAGAATACATCAGGATCATCACAAGATAATCAGATTACCCAAACAAAGTATGATATTAAATTTAATTTAATTTTTATTTTAATTTTAATATTAGATTACCATGATCAAATCTAAGAACTCTTAGATTAGATCATATTATTTAAGAATTTTTAAAAAAATCCATCTCAGATCTGATCAAATCTGCAAGATCCTATGGTGGAAATAGGATTTTTCCTTCAACTGGTATTAGAGTTGCATTAGCAATTCTTCAGATCTATCTTAGATCTGATTTTATTTTTGGTTATAATTTGATATTAAAAGATTTTAGATATCACATTAGATGAGATTAGATCTAAAATCAAAAAATTAAAAGTTAAATAATTTAGATCTAATATGTATGAGATGCATGACTAGACTAGGTATAGAATAGTGCTATGTATAGTCTAGTATAATCATGTATTTATTTTAATTAAATATAATTTTAGATTTATTTAACTTTTATTTTTTTAATATTATAATTATTATAATCAAATCTTAAAATAAAAAATATTTTTTTTAATTTTTGATTTATTCATATGAGATATGAAAGATGCATGCTTAGACTAGTCATAGAATATTTCTATAAGATGTCTAGAACAATTTAATATTTGATATGATCAAATTTAAAATTTTATTTTTTAGATTTAATATGTGATATTTTAGATCTAAAAGTATATATATTGATGATACATGAGATGTATGCAAGACATGTATTAGTTAGATCTTTTTATATGTGATATATGATCTAACTAGTTTTGTAGTAAAAATTATATTTTTGATTAAGGAGTTTCCCATGACCGTTCGGTCATAAGAATAAAGTTGGATTTAAAGGCCCTCTCCTTTCATTCGATGGGATGTTCTTATGGCGTGTAGGGGTGCTGCACGTTCATCCTTAATCAAAAATCAGAACTTATTTTTTGCAAAATCCTAGATCCTAAAATCCTAAAATTTTTATTACATATTTTATTTATGAACCCAAAACTTAATTAAAAATTAAAATTATAAAATTAATTAGATCTAAAAATTATAAATTTTTAGATCTAAGAAATATTCATAAAATTAGGTTCGGACTTGGGTAGCTTAATTAGGTCTAGCGATTGATCAAACCAAATCAAGAGTTGGTTAGGTGGGATGAAAGAAAGCTTAGATTTAACCAGTCTAATAGAATTAATTCTGGATCAAGATCGAATCACATTGAGATGTGACTCGATCAAGTCAAGACCTAATTTGGCTCCACGGTTCAAGCTTGGATTGTAGGCTAACCCAATTAGTTCTGATTCGATAATTTGGTGTCTAAGGTAAGTCTAGCAGATATGATCAATTAATTTTTAATTGGGAGCTACTCGATCTGAATGCATTCTTGTCGAGTTAATGGCATATCCCTTCCACCGGTCTCACTTACCTGGCCATTTGTGTCGACCCAATTCTGACTTGAGATGGCTAATAATTCGAGCCAACCCATGCCACT
This sequence comes from Cocos nucifera, assembly GCA_006176705.1. NCBI lineage: Eukaryota > Viridiplantae > Streptophyta > Magnoliopsida > Arecales > Arecaceae > Cocos > Cocos nucifera. Next base: position 143,599 of record QRFJ01001348.1, read on the forward strand.
AGGTTAGTCATAATTATTATGAATAAGTCAAATCAAGTTTAAAGAGACCTAAATTAAATCTTCCTAAGAAAATATTAAGTCTAAGATCTTCCACCATTGTAGATGTGCGGGCCCTTTTCAGGATTGATTATTCTCGTTTGGATATAATGGTTCAGTTGCATCGAAAAGATACAACCATATCTATTAGGCATTGGATGCTATGGATTAGAGGATAGATTGAGCTCAATATTTTAGATACGATGAGGGATTCAATCAAGAATCCAATCTCTGCAAATGGTGGATCTAACTTAACTAAGAAGTGGATCAATATTTCGAACATGGTGAGATTCATGAATTAGAGATTAGGTTAGGATGCACCATGATTAGAGAATCATTGGATAAGAGTTATCCACTTATCAATTGATCCATCATCAATAACTGTTAAGTGAGGTGGTGAGTCAGTTGATGGGACCACACCATCTACTAGAAATCAATAATCACAGAGATCTTTGCATCTCTGCCAAGAAAGTGTAGGGATCCAAGTAAATAGTGGGAGCCTAATTTATTTAAAAATAAAATTTCTAAATAAATTGGTTAAGTCTAATTATAAAATCTAACTAGAAATTTTGACTTTCTATAGAAAAATGTCTGCATCAAACCTACTAGCTCGTATCTTGGACACCCATAGATTGACTGGACCTAACTATAAGCATTGGCTCCAGAACTTCAAAATTATTTTGGATTTCAAGAAATTAATTCATGTGTTGGAATAGGATCCTCCCACTTTATCAGCCCATCCATCCACTGATCAGAGAGCATCTCTCGAGAAGTGGACAAATGAAGATAACAAAGTTAGGTATTACATGTTGGGCTCGATGTCTGATGAGTTCTAGTGCCAACATGAAGATATTAAGACTAGCCACCAAATGTTGGCTTACCCGCAAGAGTTGTTTGGTGAACAGTGTCGCACAGCCAAATATCAAATCACTAAAAGGCTATTTAAGGCTTAAATGCATGATGGATAGTCGGTCCAATATCATTATCTGATGATGATCGAGGACTTAGAAGAGCTTGAGAAGCAAGGTATCAAGTTAGATCAGGATCTACAGACTGACATAATTCTATAGTCCTTGATTGATGCGTATGGGCAGTTCATCATGAACTACCATATGCATAAACTTCAGAATACCTTGGCTGAGCTCATGAATATGCTGGTTATTGCTGAGCTTTCTATGAAAGATTCTAAAGGCTCAGTACTTGCTATGGAGCGAACTTCTTCTAAGAAAAATTTTTTTGGAAAGAAGAAGTCCATGAAGAAGCAGAAGATGGATGGTGGGAAGAAGAAGAAGAAGGCAGAGCCAAAGAAGAAGGCCGCTGATAAAGAAAAATATTTTCATTACAACATTAACGGCCATTGAAAATAGAACTGTCCTCTTTACCTAGCCAGCTTGAAGAACAAGGAGGCGGGTCCTTCTAGAGGTATGCTCGTTATAGAATCTAATCTTATGGTTTCTTCTGCATCCAGTTGGGTGCTTGACTTTGGTTCTAGTGCTCATTTTTGCACTTCTATGTAGGATCTTGAGGATAGCATGAGACTAAGGGATGGTGAGATGATCCTATGCATCAAAAATGGTGCAAAAATTGTTGCTATGGTCATGGGATCCTACCTTCTATGATTATCATCAGGATTAGACTTAGTACTTAGGAACTATTTTTATGTGCCTACAACAAGCAGGAATTTAATTTCTATTTCATGTTTAGCACAGGAAGGCTATGTAATTAGTTTTCTTAAGGACCATTATAATATTCTTTATAAAAAAGATAAAATTGCAAGTGGTTTTCTTATAAATGGTCTCTATCAATTACATATTGATGTTTCTATTTTTAATATCGAGCAAAACATGAATGCCATAGGATCAAAGTGACCTAGGGATGTTCTTAATAATAGGTATCTTTGGCACCTCAGGCTAGGTCATATAGCTAAAGATAGGATTAACAAATTGGAGAATTCTGGGCTATTGAGTCCATTGACTTTCAAGTCATATCTGATTTATGAATCATGCCTTCATGGCAAAATGATCAAGCTCCCTTTTGTAGGACATGGGGAAAGGGCCATAGACCTGCTTTCCTTAGTACATACTGATGTATGCGGCCCATTTGATATGCTAGCCAGAGGTAATTACATCTACTTCATCATCTTTATCGATGATTTATCTCAGTACAAGTATGTGTATTTGATGTGACACAAGTCTGAAGCTTTTGAAAAGTTCAAAAAATTTAGACTCAAAGTAGAAAACAAATAGAAAAATTCATTAAGATTCTTCAATCATATCGAGAAGGAGAATACCTTAGTCGAAAATTCCTAGACTATCTTAAAAATAATGGCATAGTCTCTCAATGGACTCCACCTGGAATGCCTTAACTCAATGAGGTTTCAGAATGAAAAAATCGAACCCTATTAGATATGGTTTGATCCCTGATGAGCTTCACAAACCTTCCTATGTTTCTTTAAGGATATAGTCTGTTGACCGCTATATATCTACTGAATAGGGTTCCATCTAAAACCATTCCTACCACACCGTATGAGATATCGCATGGTAAAAAACCAAGTCTGAGTTATCTCAGAATTTAGGATTGTCCGGCCCATGTCAAGAGATAATAGGAGAATAAATTAGAGTCTAGGTTCTTTAGAGCTCGATTTATTGAATATCCTAAAGAGTCATTAGGATATTATTTATATCTTTTGAAAGATCATAATGTGATTGTGAGTCAACATGCCATCATTCTTAAAAACTAGTTTATTTAAGATGGTGGCATCGAAAGACAGATTAGGCTCGAGGAGAAAATCTCCCAAGAGCCATGAGCCAAGAAACCTATGGAATCCAATTAGATTGAGCCAGTTCAATCACTACCTCGTCCACCTCATATATCAGAAAAAATTTTTCATCCCTCTGAAAGATACTTAGGTACTATTACAGAGGACGTCGAGAAAATATTCCTCATAGAAAAAGAGGTTCATGGTGATGATCCCAAAACCTATGACGAGACAATATCAGATATCGACTCCAAAAAATGGTTAAAGGTAATGAAGTCAGAGATTGACTCAATGCACTCGAACCAAGTTTGGATCTTGGTAGATCCACATGAAGGTATAGTACCTATTGGGTGTAAATGGATCTTCAAGAGAAAGATAGGTGCCGATGGAAATATAGAAACATTGAAAGCAAGGCACATAGCGAAATGGTATAGTCAACACGAAGGTATTGACTATCAGGATACTTTTTCATCAGTAGCCATGCTCAAATCCATCCATACATTGCTTGCTATTGCAGCCTATTTCGATTATGAAATATGGCAGATGGACATAAAAATGGCATTCTTAAATGGATATCTTGAGAAAGATATCTATATGAAATAGCTACTGGGTTTCACATCCAGTGATACCGATCATAAGATTTGCAAGCTGCAAAGATCTATATATGGACTTAAGCAAGCATCTCGGAGCTGGAATGCTCATTTTAATGATGTGATCAAATTATTTGGATTCATCAAGAATGAGGAGGTGCCCTATATTTTCAAAAAGGTTAGTGAGAGTGCTATTGTCTTTCTTGTACTGTATGTGGATGACATTCTTCTAATTGGGAATGACATTCCTATGTTGACTACGATCAAAATATGGTTGTCTAAAGAATTCTCTATGAATAACCTAGGAGAGGCATCCTTTATTCTAGGAATTAAGGTCTATAGAAATAGACCAAATAGGATGCTGGGTCTCTTACAGAAGATGTATACAGAGGAGGTGCTAAAGAGGTTTAACATGGAAAATTTCAAGATGGGATTGGTGCCCTTCAGACATGGCGTTCATCTCTCCATGAAGATGTATCCCAACACACCTGAGGAGATTGAACGTATGAGTAAGATCCCTTATGCTTCAGCAATAGGGAGCCTCATGTATGCAATGCTATGTACACGATCTGATATTGCCCATACTGTGAGTGTCACGAGCAGGTATCAGTCGAATCCAAGCGAAGAGCATTGGACTTTTGTAAAATATATCCTTAAGCACTTGAGAAGGACTAAGGATATGTTTGTAGTCTTTGGTAATAGAGATCTCCAGGTCCAGGGGTATATCGACTCGAATTTTATGTCCGACATAGATAATTAAAAATTAACATTTGAAAGTTTGTTTATTTATAATGGTGGTGTTGTCAGCTGAAAAAGTTTCAAATAGATGGTGATAGCAGATTCTACCATGAAAGCAAAGTACATCGCTGCATCGAAAGTTGCAAAGAAGGCATTCTGGTACAAGAAGTTTGCCATAGAGCCTAGAGTTATGCCATCAGATGTCATTCCTCTATACTGCGATAGTAATGGCACCATAGCCCTAGCTAAGGAGTCAAGGTTGCATCAAAAATCCAAGCACATCGAGTGGCGATACCACCTCATCCGCAATTATCTTGAGAAGGAATACATCGAGGTCAAGAGAGTCGACATTGCAGATAATGTGACTGACCCACTGATAAAGCCATTGGGCCAACAAAAGATCAAAACCCACCTTGAGAAGATGGGACTTAGATTTGTAACCAATTGGCTTTAGGTCAAGTGGGAGTTTGTTAGATGTGTGCCCTAGAAGCCAGATTGGCTATCACTTGTAATACACTTTTAAGGGTAATTTTATAATTTTGACTATAAATTAATATATGGATTATTTTTTCTATCATAGTGTATATTTAAAAGTGTCTGTGATACATCAATTGAGTTCATTGTAATGATAATTCATATTTTCAAGAGTTAAAAATTTAAGATATGAATTTTCATAATTAACTCATAAAATACTCCCGACCTTAGGATCATCACGAGGATGATGATCGATCTGGAAGGTTGGTGTGCAATCGCTTTCTTAAAATAGACGTGTCTTGTATCTACGATGTGAAGATGTCAGAGTGAAAGTTTAGGTACTTGTTAGACAACAAGGGCACTGAGCGTGAGCACCTCGAGTAGTCATAAGGAAGTCTACCTTCTCATCGATGACTGACTCAATGCTGTAATGGTGTGTATGGTTCTTTGACCTAAGGTGCATCGATAGTTCATCTTGAGGGTGTTATAGTTTGACTACACCATAACTTGATCTCCTAGCCATTCGGAATCCTGAGATATATGTTAGCTATAGCATGTTCATTTTAGGAATTAGATTGCACCAATAAGGGGATCTATCTACCTCGGTAGATGAGGAGTAGCCCTATGAGAATCATGAGATCGAGTCCTTAAGCTCATGGCCATGGTAGAGTGAAGATGATAGAAAGAGTTTCTATTAGGATTTCACATTGGACTCAAATCGAATGATTAATTCATATGACGGACATTGGGTTTAACGAGTTCACCTTAACCCTAATCTTGTTGGGACTCAAGATAGAAAAACCCAATCACACAGGTAACTACACCGAGAGGTTTACTTTCAGTTCTGATGGGTTGCCACCATATACTGCTAGATGTCATTGGTGGATTTTGGAAGCAATTAGAAGATTTTGATGATCAATCATTCTAATTGTATGAATCAGAAAAGTTCTGGTCCATCGAAAGATATTTCGATGATATCGATGATGGACATCGTGACATATCTTATTACCATATAAAATTGAATCTAACTAGATTATACAAACAAGAATTTAGATCTGGATGTTATCAATTGAGCTAATCCTATTCGATTGATTTCGATTAGATCCAATCAGGTTCAAGATAATCGTGCTAGCACACGATTGAGCTTGACTTTCTTCTTCTGAAATCTTTTTGATTCATCGCAACCAAGTCAAAATTGATTTGACTTATTCTTATATTTTGAATGAGTTTAATTTCATCTGGTTGGAATAAGTCTAGGTCAGATTAATTGTAGAAATTAAATCCATTCATAGTCAAATTGGACTAGGGTCAAAAGTTGACTTATTTAAGAGAATTGAGGGTCACCTGATCAGATATTTCTAAAAAATTATCTAGAAATTATTTTGATCTAATTTTTGGATATGTGATAGAGGACAAATTTTTCATTGAGTGTATTGAATTTTATGATTTTTGGATGGATCTAAGATGAGTTATGATAGAGTTCGATTTGTATCAAACTCTTGAGGGAAGAGTCCTAGGCACAGTGGACTCTTCCTTATCTACTCATGCTGCCACCTTCTAGATTGTTTTTTAGCATCAAAATCAGATGGGATCTAGTGATTTTCATGGAGATCAAGTCCAAGAGTTCCAATGGTAAAAAAAATGAGGATTTTGGTCAAAGAGAGACTCTAACTTGGTGCTATGCTTTTGTATAAGAACCCTCACGCTAAGGCTCTTCGTGTAGAAATATTTTTCATACCCAAAGGCTACCATTCTAGATATCCCATGCCCCCTCTATCCTCTCTCTTCCTCTCTTCTATATGCCTAAAAAGTTAGGCATAAATCTGAGAAGAAGATTCAATTAAATTTGTTAAGAGTTTAGCATCTACACAATGGTGTTTGTGAGACGGACACGCTGCCTTCAAAAATTTTTTGAAGGACTTTCAGATTAGATTCAAATCTGATCTTCGAAGAAAAGATTTGCATGGAGAAGATGTGGCTCCTTTCAGAATCTCAGAAAATATTAGGATCATTGTAGGATAATCAGATTATCTAAATAACATATTATATTAAATCTAATTTAATTTTTTTTAATTTTCAATATCAGATCACCATGATCAAATCTGAGAACTCTTAGATCAGATTAGATCATTTAGAAATTTTTAGAAAAATTCATCTCAGATCTAATCAGATCTACACAATCCTATGGTGAAAATAGAATTTTTCTTCATGGTGAGTCAACACGGAACCCCTGGTCCCGACTAGCTCCACCGGACTGCTAGCTCCTCGCTGGAGCCTTCGACAGCTGATCTTTATCGATTCAATTGATGATCTACATTTTGATCTCTCAGATGCTTCGAAAGATCAGAAGGTTAAGTTTAGATGATGATGAGGTAGTGGTGAGAATTTGGTGGTGATTGGGTTCTCACAGCACTCACACTCACCACCTGAATCCTAGGTCGAAGTCCTAAGGCAACCCACACCTAAAAATCCTAGAGACCCTTCTTAGAGTTGTTTTTGCCACCAACAAATTTCCTCACACCCTAGTTGATCCTCATGCCATTTGTTTTTCACTGAGAAACATTTTCATTTACTAACACAATTTAAAACAATTTTAAAATGTGACATGAGATGAGAAAGAAAGAAATATGGTGTAAGGGATTTGACTCTTTCTTTCCTTGAATCTTTCTCACGCAGAGATGTGCGCTCCCCATAATTTTTCTCTCTTTAAGAAACCTCTCTCAGATGTCTCACGCACCACACTCTCATCTTCACATGCCCAAGAAAATGTTCTACTTTTAAATGGGCATTCTCCGATGGAAAAAGTGCATGGGTTTGGATAAGCAAAAGAAGTTGAACATGTTTCAACTAACCATTCGAATTTCAATTCAAATGGCTTTAATCCACTTCCATCATCCACCTTTGAGAGATTGATGCATAGAACTCTCCTTCTGCATGCCTACTCTCAGAAATGCACAAATATATGCAATAAAAAGAGAATGGCCTAAAGAATAGATAAGAATGTGAGAGCTAGGAAGTTTCAACTTCTAACAAATTTGAATTGAATTCGAAATTCAATTCTATTTGAATAGGTCCAACACTTGAACCAGGTCAAAGAGGGAAAGGATAAGAGGTGCACACACTCTCTTTTGCATGAGAGAAAACTCACGTAAAATTTAGATGGGGCGGGGGTCAAAAAAATGGTCAAGTCACAAGAAGAAGGCATTCTATATTCAAACTTTATTTGACTTGGTCCAAATTAGTTTCAATCAAATCAATTTTCCAAATCCAATTAAACTAGATCAAACCTAACTAAATTAGGCTTAATCTGATCCAATAAATTTTTAGTTAAATTAAAAATTAATTAGGTCAAGGTCCTGATCAAATCAGGATCGAATCTTCTTTAGCGATTAGGTCATCACATAACCTAATCGAGTAAAACCAAATCGAATCCAATTCGATCAAATTTGATTAAATTCTCATCACTCAATCAAATTGAGCTAACCAGCAATCAAATTGCTAATTAATTCTCTAATAAATATAGAATCCCAAAAGGATGGATGACTAGATAATAGAATCCCATCTATATGAAACTCTTGAAGAGTTCCAAACAATGGAACTCTTAAATCTAGTATCCCAAATGAATGAAACTCGTGATCATAGAGTCCCAGACCAGTGAAACTCTTGATCAAAAAGTTTCAGACAAATAGGACATAGAGTCCCAGTCTAGTGGGACTCTTGGTCATAGAGTTTCAGTCCAATGAAACTCTTGATCAACTATCAGATCAGATAGGAACTCTAATTGTGTGTGACTCTATAGGTTTGAATCCTAAGCCGATAGCACAGGAACCAACACTACAAGAAAATAGGGTTTTAGCGATTGAAAAATTGATCACTAAAATCCAAAAATTAATCACTAATAATTTAGGGATCAATTTTACGATCAAAAATTTTTGATCATAAAAAGGCTGATTGAAAATATTTTTCAATCAATTTTTTTGGTCGCAAAATCTAGCAATCAATTTACTGATCAAAAAAAATTATTAAAATTATTAAAATTAAAAAAAAATAAAAGCTTACGATTGATTTTTCAATCAAAAAATTAATTGCTAATTTTCAAAAAATATAAAAAAATAAATAATCTAATTTTTAAAAATTAAAAATTTATAAAAAAATGGTTTCTAATTTCTAAAAAGAAAAAATTATAATTTTTTTTAATTTTCAAATCTATTGGGGATAAATCAACTCCTGCCAAAGTTTGGCTAAAACTCCGACTCTTAATCAGTTTCGTCCAGTTGTGGCTATAAAAACTGAACCTCCACCCGCGGGAGTGTTCAAACTTTGAATCATTCTAAGATGGTTGACCTTCAATACTATAGTCAGATAATCTGATTGACTGAAAAGATCAATTTTGGATTCGATAGGACATTGCGAATTTCTTCTCTAGATAAGCTTGAACAGTTAATGCTTCTGCCCCAGAAGAACCAACCAAGTCCCTGGCTCCTATGCACCCTATCTGATCGATCTTCTTCCGATGGCCTATGTGGCCCCTTGGGAATGGTCGAACTTTAAATGAATGGTAGAAACCAATTATTCAGTCGCGCTTGCTTATTATGGCCATCAGTCGGTACTCAACTCAGCCAGACCCCTCACAATCAGACTCCTTTTGGTTGGACGTCCTCCGGGCCTCTTCGTCGGTCGAACCCCTATCGAACTTTCCTTTTGATCAAATTCCTTCTAGTCATCTAAAAGGACCACGGTGTACACCTTCAACATAGCAAATAAAAGCTAGTGCATGGTCAATCCTGAGAGCCTCCAAACTCATTCAAAGCAACAACGTCCAAGAGCCCTTCGCCACCTACTACTACCCTATCTGAAGTCCAACTGTTAGGTCTCCAATTGACCAATACATTTCAACAACGGACACCACTCTCTGTAACAAACCCCACATGGCCTTAAATGGCCCACCACCAAGTAGTTGCGGCTGTCACTATCAATTTGTTACAGACTTCGAGCTATAAAAGGAACCCTCTAGATACATTTCCTCCTGGCTCTTTTCTCCTTCTCAATACTCTGCAATTTTTTCTACTAAGTACTCCATTTTTATTGGCCGAAAGGGCTGACTTGATCGTTAGAGGATCTTGTCGAAGCCACCCCCCCAGGCTCTGGATGAGACTTGTTTTGCAGGTCACCAGCGGAGACCTCATTTTCTCCGACTCCAGCACTTCTTCGGTGACTACCAGATTTCACACCAACAGAATTGACGCTAGAGAAAAGGCCTCTATGTCTGAGGTTCCTTTGTTCTTAAAGGAGTGCTCAGTAGAGATCTCTCTTCTCCTCCTCCAAAGTTCTCCTCTCTGGGAAGGATGCCCTTTAGGAAGACTTCAACCCGACGGTCGATGACCTTCGTAGCTAGATTCCATCTAGATCTACCCATCTCTGTTTCATCCCCAACAACTCAAGCTCCACCTACAGCAATGATGGACACAAAGCAGCTCAACTTTCTAGTCCAATAGGTTCGCGGCCTCATGGAAGTAGTGCAGGCCATGCAGCAGCAACAGCCTCCAATGTCGATTCAGCCAAAGCAGGCTTCTTCAGAATTTCATGATCCGATCTGGGGGCGGCTGACTTGGGCTAGCTGGCCGATGACCTCCAAAAAGAGGAAGCAGAGGGTGGAGAGCTCCTACCCTAATCATGACTCTACCCTTGGGGGGACTTTGCCCCCGTTCAGTCAGAAGACCTTAGAGATCTGCGAACGAGAAGATCTCCTGGACCAAAAACTATAAGAGATGAACCAACGGATCGAGGAACTCCACCATTCTCTCCCCTCCCACGGTAATGATATTTATACCGACCTTTCTTTCTCTCATCGCATCATATAGGAACCTATCCTACCAAACTTCAAGCTCCCTTAATTTGAAAGCTACAATGGGACAACCAATCCAGTCAACCACCTGAAGGCCTTCCATACGATGATGTTGCTCCATGGCATGCCAGATGCCATCCTGTACCAGGCTTTCCCATCCACCTTAAAAGGAGCAGCTAGAAATTCTTATTCGACCCTTAAGTCGGGCACCATCTTTTTCTTTGATCAAATGAGCCATCAGTTTGTAGCTCATTTTGTCAGTAGCTGACATCCTAGGCAAGGTTCGAAATCCTTCATCAACATCAAGTAGCAAGAGGGAGAATCCATCCAAGCTTATGTCAATCGTTTCAATGCTGCTATGCTGGAGGTCCGAAATCTGGACCAATCTGTTTGATGGCCACACTAAAGGGTGGCCTTTAGAAGAACAATCTACTATTCACCCTCAAAAAGAAGTACCCCAAAAATTTTATCGATATGCTAGCTCGGGCCGAAGAGTATGCCTGAGCAGAAAAGGCCTTCAAGACTAAGGACAATGAAGCCATTGGAGAATGGTGAATGGGCGAGCTAGGTAGGCCCGCTGAGGAAGGAAAGCCAAATGAAGCTCCACCATGCTCCCGAACTCCTCCTGAGTGCAAGCCAGGCTGAACTCCTCCCCAAGCTCGGAAGCAGGGAAGCCTTGATAGAAAGGCTTGGCATGGCTCCCCCCTCCGAAGGTTCCACAACCATGCCTCCCTCAATGCTCCAAAAATACAACTATTGATGGAGATCAAGGAGCAACAGCCTAGACCGAAGAGGATGCACTCTCACCCTGGCAAGCACAATCCTAACAAGTACTGTCTCTATCATCATGACCACGATCACAATATTGAAGAATGTATTCAGCTTCAAAATGAGATCGAGGAGCTCATCAGGTGGGGTAGGCTCGGCTGATTCCTACAGCGTCGGCCTGAAGGGTGGGAGGATCGACCAAGGTCACTGCCATAGCTAGAACCATCAAGAAGGAAGGAGCAGGAGCTAGATTGACAACCCCTCGGCATCATCAACACCATCTCTGGGGGACCTCAATGAGAGGAGGCTAGCAGATCAGCAGAGCCTGAAAAGAGGCGAAGAACTAAGGAGCCCATCACTTTCACCAATGAGGATGTCCAAGGAGTTCAGTTTCTATACAATGATGCGGTTGTAATCTCTTTAAACATTGTTGACTATGATGTGCGCCACATTCTGATAGATAATGGAAGCTCTGCTGATGTTTTATTTTATGATGCTTTCTCAAAAATGTCTTTACCTAATAACCACTTGGGATCTATGAACTCTACATTGGTAGGCTTCACTAGCGATGCCATGCTAGTTGAGGGCATAATAACTTTAACTATGGCTGTAGGGCAACGCCCGAAGTTGGCTAAAGCACAGATCAATTTTCTAGTCATAAAAGCTTCATCTGCCTATAATGCTATTCTCGGCCGACTTGGTTTGAACGCGCTCTGAGCTGTAGTATCAACTTATTATCTAAAGATAAAGTTTTTGACGAGCCATGGAATTGGAGAGATCAGGGAAGACCAGGTATTAGCAAAGCACTGTTACTCCATTGCCCTACAAAAAAACATCCAGCCCAATCTTTGTCCTGTTGATGGGCTGGATGTTCGTGATGACCTTATGGAGGAGCGGGGCGAGCCTATGGAAGACCTCATTTCCATCCCATTGAACGATGAAAATGTGGAGTAGACAATGTAGATCGGCTCCAACTTGGGGGATGAGGTTCAGAGGAAACTCATCACCTTCCTCCGAAGGAATGCGGATGTCTTCGCCTGGGTCCTAATGGATATGCTAGAAATTGATGCCGAGGTCATGGAACATCGACTGACCACTGATCCTAAGTGTCAACCAGTAAAAGAGAACATGCACAGCAACACTCTAGAAAGGCAGAATGCAATTGCAGAAGAAGTCAACAAGCTCCTCAAGGCTGGATTCATCCAAAAAGCTAACTACCCGAGCTGGATCTCAAACGTGGTGCTTGTTAAAAAGATAAACAGTAAGTGGAGAATGTGTATAGACTTCAAAAGCTGAACAAAACTTATCCAAAAGATAGCTAGCCCCTACTCAGGATTGATCAACTGGTAGATGCAACTTCGGACCATGAGCTTCTTACCTTCATGGATGCCTTTTTTGGCTACAACCAATTCCGGATGGCACCAGAGGATGTGGAAAAAATTGCTTTTGTTATCGATCATGGTCTTTACTATTACAGGGTTATGCCTTTTGGACTCAAGAATGCAGGAGCAATATACCAACACCTAGTCAACAAAATCTTCAAGTAGTAGATTGGCCGAAACATGGAGGTGTATGTGGATGACATGCTTATTAAGAGTTGAGCCTTAATAAATCACATTGCCGACGTCGAAGAGACTTTTAGTGCACTTAAGAAGTACAAGATGAAGTTGAACCCAACCAAGTGCACCTTCGATGTGACTTTGGTGAAGTTTTTAGGATTCATGGTATCAAGGCACAGGATTGAAGCGAATTTAGAGAGAATCAAGGCTATTTTGGAGATGACTGTTCTAAAAATAATTAAAGAAATTTAGTGCTTGATTGAAAAAATGGCATCCCTAAACCGCTTTGTCTCAAGATTGGCCAAGCGATGCATGCCCTTCTTCTAAGTCCTCAAGCAACCAAAGAACTTTTGCTGGACAACAGAATACCAACGAGCATTCGAGGAACTCAAAACTACCTCGACTCACCCCCACTGCTGACAAAGCTTGAGTTCGGGGAAAAATTATTCTTGTATCTAGCAGTCTTCCTGGTAGCCCTGGCAGCAGTCTTGATCAAGGAGGAGGCGAAAGCGCAGTGGTCGGTCTACTACATAAATCGGATCCTGAGGGATGCAGAGATCAGGTACTCTAAATTAGAAAAATTGACTTACTCTCTTCTAATTACCGTCAGGAGACTCCGATCTTACTTTTAGGGGCACACTATAATTGTCCTCATGGATCAATCAATTAAAGTAGTCCTTCATCGAACGGATACCTCTGGAAGAATCACAAAATGGACAATCGAGCTTATAGAATTTGACATCAACTACTGACCTTAGCCATCGATCAAAGTCCAAATATTTATAGATTTTGTAGTAGAATATACCATTTTGGATGTGGTCGAGCTTGAGTAGGATGAAACCAGCATTCCATGGTTACAACCAAGCCCTCTCAAAGAGAATGCCGATCTTTTCGAAGATTTTTGGGCCCTGTATGTGGATGCTTCATCCAACGCTGCTGGAGCAAGCACGGGGTTGGTCTTAGTTAACCCTGAGTGAGTCATCGCCAAATATGCACTACGCTTCGAATTTTCTGCAACTAATAATGGGGTCAAATATGAATCTCTGATCGTTGGGTTAAAAATAGTAAGAGAGTTAGAAGTAGATCAGCTCCAAGTCTATAGTGATTTCCAACTGATGGTCGGATGAGTTAGCAGTAACTATGAAGCTCGGGAGGAAAGCATGATGAAATATCTTGAGAAAGTAAATAACTTGACTTCGGCCATCAACAATTTTCGCATTCAATAGATTTGAAGGATAGAAAATTCAAGAGCCAATCTTCTCTCTAAATTGGCCACTTTAGCTCCAACCGAACTGTCCAAAGAAGTATTTTTTAAAACTCTAAAGTGCCCAAGATTAGAGGAGTCGCAACCTGTTATGCAAGTTGAGCACGAGCCAAGCTAGATCGACCTGCTAATTGCCTACTTCAAGGATGGAGCTCTTCCTCATGATCCAAAAGAAGCTCGAAAACTTAGGAATCAAGCCTTCCGATATGTTTTGTATGAAGGCAAGCTGTATAAAAGATCATATTCTCTACCACTTTTGAGATGTCTTCGACCTTCAGAGGCCGACTTCGCACTATGAAAACGACATGAGAAAATTTGCGAAAGTCATAAAAGAGCCAGATCTCCATCACAAAGACTACTTCGGTAGGCATACTATTGGCCGACCTTGTACCACGACTCTATAGAGTATGTTAAGAAATGTGACCGCTGTCAGAGAAATGCAAACATACAAAGACAGCCAACCTCTGAGCTTACTCCACTAAGCACATCCTGGCCATTCCATAGTAGGGAATGGATATACTTGGCTCCTTTCCAATGTCATTCGGATAATGAAAGTTCCTCTTGGTTGCGATCGACTATTTCATCAAATGGGTCGAGGTCGAATCATTAGCAAAATTTATTGAGACCAAGGTACAGAACTTCATCTAAAAGTCAATCGTCTGTCAGTTTGGTCTACCCCAAACTCTTATAATAGATAACAGATGATGGTTTGCTGGGATGAGATTCATTGAGTTCTACAAAGATCTAAACATCTTCCATCACTTCAAGTTAGTGGCCCATCCACAGGCAAATGGTGAAATAGAGGTGACCAATAGAATTTTACTATAGGACATCAAGGCAAGGCTTGAAAGAGTAAGGGAGACTTGGGCGGACAAACTCTACCATGTCCTCTAGGCGTACCGAACTACTCAAAGGCTACCGACTGAGAAAACACCATTTGCCCTGATCTTTGGAATAAAGGCAGTCATCCCAATCGAGCTTAAACTTTCGTCAGTACGGATCATGGCCTTCAATGAGCAGTGTAACTCATAGGACCTCAGAGTCAACCTTGATCTACTAGAGAAAAAAAGAGAAAAAGCCCAAGTTTTGGTGGTAGCATACAGACGAAGAGTAGCCAGATCTTATAACTCTAGAGTAAAAAAGCAAAGTATTCAGGGTGGGAGATTTGGTGCTCCGACGAGCATCTACTTCACAACCTCAAGCATAGAAAAAACTCACCCTAAATTGGAAAGGCCCATATAAACTAGAGAAGGTCATCCACTCCGGGACTTATCTCTTGAAGGAGCTCGGAGGTGCAATACTTTCGTGGCCTTAAAATTCAAAAAACTTAAGAACGTACTATCAGTAACTTTTCTTCAATAAAACTTTTCTGTTTTAACATCATTACTTCTTGGCACAAAAATCATGTAATAACTAATAACTCTCTGAAGCAACCTAAAGTAGCCTGTTAGGAATAGAAGGAGAACCTCATCCTAACGTGAGCAAAGTCGAAGGCCTCGTTGAACTAAGATGAGATGAGGGGAGAGGCCCTACCAACGGCCCTAATGTGCCCCTACAACTTGTTAGGAATAGGAGGAGAATCTCGTCCTAATGTGAACAAAGTTGAAGGCCTCGTTGAACTAAGACAAAATGAGGGGAGAGGCCCTACCAATGGCCCTAATATGTCCCTATAGTCCATTAGGAATAAAAGGAGAATCTCATCCTAACGTGAGCAACGTCGAAGGCCTCATTGAATTAAGATGAGATAAGGGGAGAGGCCCTACCAACAATCCTAACGTGCCCCTACAGCTCGATAGGAATAGGAGGAGAACCTCATCCCAACATGAGCAAAGTCGAAGGCCTCATTAAACTAAGACAATATGAGGGGAGAGGTCCTACCAATAGCCTTAATGTGCCCCTACATTCTGTTAGGAATAGAAGGAGAACCTCATTCTAACGTGAGCAAAGTCGAAGGCCTCGTTAAGACAAAATAAGATAAGGAAAGAGGCCCTACCAATGGTCCTAATGTGCCCCTATAATCCATTAGAGATAGGAGGAGAACCTTGTCCTAACATGAGCAAAGTTGAAGACCTTGTTAAACCAAGGCAAGGCCCCACCGACGGACCCGACGAACCTCTACGATCATACAAAGGGTGGAAGGCCAAGACCACACTAATCTAAAATAAGCGAAAGGCCAAGGCCCTACTAACGATGGTTGTGCACATCCCCCTATGGCCACACCAAATGCCAAAGGTAAACCCCATCCTAATCTACGGAACGGACCTCTAGGCCGACATCTATGACTAGCATCTCATTAGAAATAAAGTAAAGAAAAACGAGGCACCCAAAATCATGTCTATAAGAGATGACAACGAAAAAGGTACCATTTTGTTATAAAGTTAAGTTCATTACAAGTAGTGGTCAGCAAGACTGGTTACACAAAGTAGGCAAACTATAAGCAAAATGAAGGTCGATAAGGGCCAACTGTACAAAAAAAACAAATGCATTATAGATGAAATAAAGATCGATGAAATCGATTACATAAAAAAAAGGAGGTGAAGTCCTAAGGGGCGGCTTGGGCTCTTCAGACTTTGGGCTATCGGCCCCAGCCATCACCAAGGCTTCCTTCAGTTTGAAGATCTCCTCCTTGAGCTCCTTCTTCTTATATAGGCTGTCGATATACATTCTATTAGAGTACTCAAATTTGGCCTCGAGTTATTACCGCTACTTCCTTAAGACTTCAGATTCAGCTTCAGCATCTTTGACGGCTTGATGCTCGCAGGCCAACTAGACCTTCAACTGATGAACTTCCTTCTTCAAACCCCTTATCAAAGGCTTGAATGAAACTCCCTGAGGTAAGGGATTGACATCAACCAGGGAAAGAGGGTTGTGGCCCTGATTGTCGGAGCCATTCTGAATTACATACAATGTAGAGTGTAAAGAAAAAGAGAGATTTGCTTTCATGACTTCAAATATTTTTGGTACATCAAAAAAAAAAAAAGAGAAAAGTACGTAGATGTCAAAAGTTTAGACCTTGGATGGCTCATCCATTGGAGAGGTCAGAACATTCTCGACCGCATCCAGCTCTTGGACAGGCTCGGATGCTGCACCTACAGATTCTAGAATTTTTAAAGCAGCTTCGATGGCATAAGCAATAGGGTCAACCTTAGCATCAGTGCATGAGGAGCTAGCCCTATTCTCTGGCTCCTCTATGAGAAGGTCCAAATCAATGTCGGGAAAGTTCTCGATGACCCACCCCAAGCAGATCTGGAATCTTTTCAGGAAAGATTCTTGGACGAAGTCTATTTTGATATCCTCCATATCTTTGGAGGATTTGAAGTCTTGTACGACCCTCTTCATGGCGGTGTTAACCTCCTCCTATGCCTTCCTTTTCTCCTCCTTCTCTAGAACTATCTCGGCCCTTAGCTTTGCCACCTCTTCGCTTTCCTCTCTCAACTCCTTCTGAAGATATTCAACTTTAGATGAGTGGGTCTCCGAGGCAGCCTTTAGAACATCAGCCTCGGCATGAGCCTTCTCGACTTCTGCGTAGACTTCCTTCAGGGCTCTGGAAGCTTCGGCCCAATTTTGGTTTGCCATCTTGGAGTGGGCAAAAAGATAGTGTCATAATTGCAAAACAAAATGTGAGTCAGAATCCTAAAAGATCCCAACTTTAAAGCCTGAAGGGCATGAAGTCAAAATCAGAAGAAGCCACTTACCTCTAGAAAGGCAGCGAATGATTCATCGAACCTCTCAACGTCGTCCTTCTAGTGCATCCTTTCTATGATGTGGGAAAGGATGCTCCCCTCCATCAACGACTCGACGACCTCTTGATCATCCAAGGAACTCTATTCTTGACTAAGATCCTCTCCTTCCAAGCTCTTAGCCTTTCGTCCGACTTTCTTGCCAACGACCCTCTTCCTCTTCCTCTCCACGACTCCCTCTTGCCGAATAGGAGGAGGAGGGGCGGCCTCATCAGACGGAGCTGGGCTTCGTGCGATAACGGCAGGCTCAAGAGTTGGCATAGACTGAATTGGCACGACTTGGCTCGACTCTCCAGTCTGAGTCTTTTTCTGTAGTTCGTCGAAAGGATCGCCCTTCCTCTTAAGGGTCTGAATTTCGTTCGACAAGCGGTTCCATTCCTCTAGAGTCATTTCCATAAAGGAGATAAAGTTAGAAGGTTAGCAGAAAGATCCTTAATAGCACTATACTTTGAGCAGACTTTTGATGGAGAATTCAAAAAATGTCTCTTCGAGTCACTATACATTTATGAAGCTTGGACGCTAGCCCGATACAAACCAAAACTTTCCATCCAACCCAGATGTGGGAAACCCAATGAGATTGAAAAATCCTTTGAACTTCGCCAATCTCCATTTTACTCCCATCATTCGAACTTCAAACTCGAGAGTAGGAGGACTAGTGTTGGGGATAAATCCATGCCTACCAAAGTTTGGCTAAGACTCCATCTCTTAATCAGTTCCGTTCGATTGTAGCTATAAAAACTGAACCTCAACCTATGGGAGTATTCGAACTCTGAATCATTCTAAGATGGCCGACCTCTAATATTATAGTCAGATAATCCGATTGGTTGGAAAGATCGATTTTGGATTCGATAGGGCATTGCAGATTCCTTCTCCAGACAAGCTTGAACAGTCAATGCTTCTGCCGTAAAAGAACTGGCCAAGTCCCAGGCTCCTGCACACCTCGTCTGACCGATCTCTTTTTGATGGCCTGTGTGGCCCCCTGGGAATGGCCGAACTTCAAATGAATGATAGAGACCAATGTTTCAGTCACCCTTGCTTATTGTGGCCATCAGTCAGTACTCAACCCAGGCGAACCCCTCATAACCAGACTCATTTTGGTTGGACGTCCTTCGGGCCTCTTCATCGATCAAACCCCTACTGAACTTTCCTTCTGGCCGAATTCCTTCCAGTCGTCTAAAAGGACCATGGCGTACATCTTCAACATAGCAAATAAAAGCTAGCGCACGGTCAATCCTGAGAGCCTCCAAACTCCTTTAGAGCAATAATGTCCAAGAGCCCTTCGTCGCCTGCCACTACCCCATCCAAATTCCAACTATTGGATCTCCAATAGACCAACACATCATGATAACGGACACCATTCTCCATAACAAATCCCACGTGGCTCCGAACGGCCTACTACCAAGTGGTTATGGCTGTCACTATCAGTTTGTTACAGATTCTGGACTATAAAAGAGATCTTTCAGATACGTTTCCTCTAAACTCTTTTCTCCTTCTCAATAATCTACAACTTTCTCTACTGAGTACTCCATTTTTATTGGCTGAAAGAGCTGACTTGATCATCGGAGGATCTTGCCGGAGTCATCCCCCCAGGCTCTAGATGAGACTTGTTTTGTAGGTCACTAACGATGACCTCATCTTCTCCGACTCTAGCACTTCTCCGATGACTACCAGATTTCACACTAACAAATCGATCAAAAATTTGCTCATAATTATTTTGAAAAATATTTTTTTAGAAAAATCAATCTTAAAATTGATTGCTAAATTAATTAAAAAATATTAAACTAAAAAATCAAAAAAGAATCAATGGGAAATTCATTCGCAAATTTTTTAAAAAATATTTTTTCAAAAAAATCAATCACTAAATTAATTAAAAAATATTAAACTAAAAATTTAAATAAGAATCGATCAAAAATTTGATCATAAATTTTTTAAAAAATATTTTTTTAAAAAAATCAATCATAAAATTATTTGCTAAATTAATGAAAAAATATTAAACTAAAAATTTAAATAAGAATCGACCAAAAATTTGATCATAAATTTTTTGAAAAATATTTTTTTAAAAAATTAATCATAAAATTGATCGCTAAATTAATAAAAAAATATTAAACTAAAAATTTAAATAAGAATCAATCAAAAATTTGATCATAAATTTTTTAAAAAATATTTCTTTAAAAAATTTATCACAAAATTAATCACTAAATTAGTAAAAAAATATTAAATTAAAAATTTAAATAATAATTAATCAAAAATTTGATCATAATTTTTTTTAAAAATATTTTTTAAAAAAAATGATCATAAAATCGATCGCTAAATTAATAAAAAATATTAAACTAAAAATTTAATTAATAATCGATCATAAATTTTTTAAAAAATATTTTTTTTAAAAAAAATGATCGCAAAATTGGCCATTAAATTAATGAAAAAAATATTAAACTAAAAATTTAAATAAAAATTGATTTAAAATTTGGTCATAAATTTTTTGAAAAATATTTTTTAAAAAAAATAGATCGCAAATTCAATCTCTTATTTTTTTATATTTAAATTTATATTATTTTTATTTTTTATGTATTTTATTTTTTATAAAATAATAAATTATTTATATTTTTAAATATTTTATTTATTACTTTTTTTCCCATCCTCCTCCCATGCGCCTCTAGTGGAATCCTCCCTTGCTGCCCTCATCTGCCAGCACCGTCGCCCTCCGATCTCCAGCACCCCACCTCTTGCGCTGCCCCCGGGCCGCTTGCGCCACCCCCGGCCATCCGCCCTACCCCTGGCCACACACACCGCTCGTGTTACCCCTGACCCTCGCACCGTCCGCGCTGCGCCTTGGCCGTCCGCACTACCCCCCGACCGCCCGCACTATCCCCAGCCCCTCGCACCGCCCGTGCTGCCCCCTGGCCACCTGCCACCGCCCCAGCCCACCCGCTCTACACCCACACCACCTGCGCTGCCCCTTGGCCACCTACACTGCCCCTCGGTATTCGCACCTCTGGCACCGCACCCCAGTCCCCCAACTACCCGTGCCGCCCTGTTCCCTCGATGGTGGAGATCAATGGTATGGTGGCAGCAAGGAGAAGAAGAAGGGGGCCGTTGTAGGCGGCCAGCAAGGAGAGGCCTTCATGGGCAGTCGTCGGGGAGGGGAAGGGGGCCAGTAGTGGTGGGCCGGAGAGGGAGGCCATCACGGTGGGCCGGAGTGGGGAGGCCACACGGGCAGTCTCTGGGGATGGGAGTGGGGCCCATCATGGGCAATCATCGGGGGGGAAGATGGGGGCTGGGGGTGGTTGGGACAGGGCTGGGGGGTGGGCGCCGGGCTTATAAAGTACTTTTGTTAAAAAAAAAATGGGTAAATCATGCCAATTAAATTTTTTTAAAATTCAAATTTATGATTGACTTTTGGTTGCAAAAAGTTAGAAAAAATTTATGATCAAAAAATTGATCAAAAAATCTTAAAATTATTTTTTAAAATAATTTGAAAAATTTTTTGACTGATTTTTTGGTCGAAAAATTAATTTATTTCGATCAAATTTTTGATCATAAATTTTTCAAAAAAAATCATAAATTATTTTTTAATTTAATATAATTTGAAATTTTTTGACCAATTTTTTAATCAAAAAATTAAATTTTTTTGATTGATTTTTTTGTCACTAATATATTTTGCAATCAAATATAATTTTTTTTCTATTTTTCTCTGAACATGGTATAATTTTAGAATTTAAAGTCTATCTTTATCATTCATTATCTAAATAATTATTATTAGAGTATCATCATAAAAGATTGGCTCAATCCGGTAGCCCTAGCTATGTCGATCAATAAAATTTAATTTTGACGGTCACAAATGATCGTATGATGATCTGATAGTTAGAGACCACCGATGGGATCAAAAACTTGCCACGATGATCTTGATGATATTTATAGCATACTATCAAAATTTTACTTCAATCGAATATCATTATCATGATCAATTTAGCATGAGATGATTTCGATCGTTAAATAAAAAATGAGTGATCAAGGGACAAATGGCATTCAATTATAAGATAATTTTTTAGATAAATGATCTTTGCAACTATTTTTATCATTTATATGGTGATGATCATAAAATTCAAATTGTGCATATATGAACAATCTAAAACTATGTTTCTTGATATCCATTCTTAAAATTCTCAGATAATTATACTTGCATTTTTACAAAATCAGCTTAACATCGATGGTTCATATATACGTAGTTTGGATTTTATGATCATCACCATACAAATAATTAAAATAGTAGAAAATATTATTTATCTAAAAAATTACCTTACAATCAGATGTCGTTTAGCCTTTTGATCACTTATTTTTTATTTAATGGTCTAAATCATCCCATGCTAAATTGACCATGATAATGATGTTCGATTGAAGTAAAATTTTAATAGTATGCTATAAATATCATCAAAATCATTATTGCAAGTTTTTGAATCCATCGGTGGTCTCTATCTATCATATCATCAAATAATCATTTATGGCCATCGAAATAAAATTTTATTGACCGATATAGCTAGGGCTATCAGATCAAGCCGGTGTTTTATGGCAATATACTAAAGATAATTATTTAGAAAATGAATGGTGAAGATGTGCTTTAAATTCTAAAATTTTACCTTTTTTAGAAAAAAATATATTTGATTGCAAAATACATTTTTGATAAAAAATTTGGTTGGAAAAAAATAATTTTCCAATCAAAAAATTAATCACTAAATTTTTAAATTATTGTAAATTAAAAAAATAATTTTAATATTTTTTTATCAATTTTTTAATTAAAAAAATTTACGACCAAAAATTTGATCAAAAAAATTAATTTTTTGACCAAAAAGTTGGTCAAAAAATTTTTCAAATTATTTTAAGTTAAAAAATAATTTTAGGATTTTTTGACTAAAAAATCAATCAAAACAATTTTTAAATTATTTTAAATTTTAAAAAAATAATTTTAGGAAGTTCCAATCAATTTTTTGGTCAAAAAATTTATGATAAAAAATTTGGTCAAAAAATTAGTCAAAAAATTTTTCAAATTATTTTAAATTAAAAAATAATTTTGAATTTTTTTAACCAATTTTTCAATCAAAAAATTTATGACTAAAAATTTGATAAAAAAATTAATTTTTCAATCAAAAAATTTTTAAAATTATTTTAAACTTTAAAAAAAATAATTTTGGGATTTTTTGATCAATTTTTTGGTTGAAAAATTTATGACCAAAAATTCAATAAAAAAATTAATTTTTTAACCTAAAAATTGATTAAAAACTTTTTAAATTATTTTAAATTTTTTTAAAAAAATTTTGGGATATTTTGATTGATTTTTTGATCGAAAAATTTAAGATAAAAATTTGATCAAAAAAATTAATTTTTTTATCAAAAAATCAATTAAAATTTTTTTTAATTATTTTAAATTTTAAAAAAATAATTTTAGGATTTTTCAATCAATTTTTTGATTGAAAAATTTATGACTAAAAATTTGATCGAAAAATTAGTTATAAAATTTTATAAAATTAATATTTCATAAATTTATTTTTATATTCAAATTTTTGATCGTAAAATTGGTTGTAAAAATTTTGATCGTAAAATCGATTACAAAATCACTATTTTCTTATAGTGCAATTTTCTGTACCAATCGATATGACCATCTAGCAATGAGACCCAATGTTCGGATAGATCGAATAGTCGCAACGCAACATTAATGAACCTATGGCATATGGTTAGCATATAATTCATCCCCTTGACCTCAATGCTTAAAGAACGATCTAGAGTTTAATGCGAATCCTTAAATTCATCCATATTATATTTCAAAATTCAGTGTCCATTGAATGGACCATTCCAATCAAGGTTTTGCTAAATTGAAATACAGCGATGCACTAGCTCCAATACTTGGAGGAGTCAATTTCATCTTGACTCATATACCGACTTTACAAGTACTTGATTGCACCTAGTAGCCTTCCATTACAGAATTAAAAATTTAGGTAGTCTGGTACCTAAGTACAGTGAGTTGCTTACAAGTCACCATGGTGATTTCAGGTCTAAGAAATAGTTATACCCATATCCTTTGCAAGTAACTCTTGGCAGCGGAGAACTCCACAGTTGGATCATGATCAATGAAATGTATCCCTACACTTCATCTGCATGTCATACCAGTATCTTCATACTCCTTGATTAAGAGGACAACCAACGTATATGGCATGCAGCGATCTATACTCGATATGTTATCGTTCTCGATAACAACGTATCATTTGGTCATGAATAAGTTTAAGGACTAAATGATAAATCCTTCTTTGTCGAGTCTAAGTAATCCTAAGGACTTCATTACAAAAAAGTTTATTACAGAAAGATGTACAAAAGTGATGAAAAAGTCAGAATAATAATTTTATTCATTAATAATTCAAGTACATTTACAATCAGTGCAACCATCTACAACCTAGATAATTGGCTTTAAGATATAATTCTCAATAATTTTATCCCCAATACTTATCCCCCTTCCCCCAAGTTTGAAGATTGAATGAAGGAAGTACCAAAATTGTGATTGTCGATGTCCTCTGCTGGTTTTTCGCCTCCAGAAGGTAAAAAATTTTAGCTTTTTCAATTGGCGCTGAAGCTTTCTTAATGACTAAATGACTTGAAACGACCATGGTACTCGAAGTTTTCCTCTAGCACGGTGCTCTAAGTATGGCATCATGATGTCATATCAAGTTTGGACTTCTTACTGGACTTTAGCGAGAGTTATTTTATCTCCAATACTTGTCCTTCTACTCCCAAGTTTGAAGATCGAATGAAGGAAGTACCAAAATTATGACTGTCGAAGTCCTCTACTGGTTTTCTGCCTTCAGAAGGTGAAAAGTTTTAGCTTTTTTGACTAGTACCGAAGCTTCCTTAATGACTCAATGACTTGAAATGATCACAGTACTCGAAGTTTCCCCCAATATGGTGCTCTAAGTATGGTGTCATTACTGCCTTGGCAGACATCGGCTATGAATGGGACACGCGGTAAGTAAAGACTGGGTGGAGAGGATCTACAATCATAACTGCTTCTGACCTCTTTCATCTATTTAAACATCTCTCTCACCCTCAATCGCCTACTTTCTCTCTCCTTTTTTTGCCATCCTTCATCTTCTTCGGGCATCCCACTCTCCTTTCACCGCAACTCCTATGGCCACCGGCACCTTTTCTGTCAGCTTTCCTCTCTTTTGATTATCTTCTTGAGTCCTCCGACTGGTTTAGGTTAGTCTCCCAATCCCTTTCTTCACATTTTTTTGCTTTTCTTCCACTTTTGCTCTTTCGATTTCTTTACAAAGGTTCACTATTCTTTCCGATTTCTTTCCAAGATTTTGTAGCCTTTCTCTTCTGATTTTCTGAGGATTTTTCTAGTTAAGTTTGATCCAAATATTTTTCAAAGTATCTTGGTTCTCTAGTTCTAGGAGTCTGGCCTATCCAAACTTGCTAGATCCTAGCCATAGGGAAACCACCAAACCCATTAAGACACCTCGACCGACCTTCATCCTTGAGATCATTTCCTATTGCTTACATCCTAAAGACCTTTCTTTCATAAGGATCCAGTATAAAATTCCTCCTGAATAAGCTTATTTTGATATCCTCCATTGCCTTAGAGGACTTGAAGGCCTCGACAGCCTACTCCCTCTCCGCACCAACCTCCTCCTTGGCCTTTTTCTGCTTGTTCTCTTCTAAAGTTAAGGCAACTTTCAGTTCTGCTGATATTTGCTCCTTCTTCTAAAGTTCTTCCTGAAGATGCCTAACTTCAGCTGAGTGAGCTTCCCTTAAATGCCCGACCACTGCCTGGGCCTCTTGGATAACTTTCGAAGCCTCAGCTTTGTGAAGGTTCGTCATTTCTGCATGGGCATATAGATAGTGCCCTAGCTACAAATAATAAGATACAAGTTACAGCTTCAAGATTTATTGGTGTTCAACTTGGCATAAGGAAGAAATTAATCACCTTAAGGAAGGCTGCAAAAGATTCTCTAATCCTTTCCTTATAATTCATGTGAACTATCTTTTCAAAAATGTGTGGAAGGATGCACCCATCCATCAAAGACTGGACGACCCTCCCAGTCGTCCAGGGAGCCCTGCTTCTAATTAGAGTTCTTGCCACTAGATCCTCTAGTTCTCCTAACTTTTTTAGTGGTGGCCTTCTTTTTCTTCACCACTCCCCCTGCTCAGGAAGCACGGAGGTGTTAGATATATGTGCCCTAGAAGTTAGAATTGGCTGACACTTGTAATACACTTCTAGGGGCAAAATTATAATTTTGACTATAATCAATAAAATGGGTTATTTTCTATCACACCTGTGTATTTAGTGTCTGTGATACATCCTTTGAGTTAATGGTAATGATAATTCATATTTTCAAGAGTTGAAAATTTAAGACATGAATAATCATTATTAACTCATAAACAGCTCCCGACCATAGG
>QRFJ01001348.1:169958-194426 GCA_006176705.1 Cocos nucifera
AGGCCTTCCTCAAAGGGTTCGAGTTCTATCAGGGGAGGATGGCTGAAAGATTTCTCAAGTTTGATCTTAGTTTTTTGACGGGAGAGTTCTCTGACGATGAAGCTGGGCCTTCCACTGCCGCCACCAATTTACCTTCTATCGAGCTTCCTGCCGTGACTTCTGAGCCTACCCAAGAGCTTGAGACTGCTAAAGCTACGCCAAGCTCATCCACTTTTCCTCCGCTAGAGGTTGGAGTCTTTCTATAATTGTACTCTTTTTTTTCTTTTTACTTGTTCTTTTATTCAGAACATTTTTAGTAATGAAAATGAACTTCTTTTTTTTGCCATACCATTGTGTCATGATGTTTTCGTGCATTAATGCAGTCTTTCGTTGACACCGAATCTCTACCTCTGGGGATCTCCTCGAAGGCCATTAATAAAGAATTAAGAAAGAAAGTTCACCATCTTAGCAAAAAATTGAAGAAAGTTGAGGACACGCTTCAAAAATCAAAAAAGAATTATATTGAGGCTACTGTCAAAATTAATTGTCTTTGCCAATCCTCCAAGCAGTTCTTCAAAGAATATATCATCAAAAAAAATCATCTAAACGTAGAACTTTTAGAAACCAAGAAACACGTCAGTGAGAAATCTTGGACCCTAACAGCCAAGATTTACCCTCTTGAGGCCGAGCTTCATGAAGCAAAAGAGAAGATTGGCTAGCTGGAGAGGGGTTCAGTCTGGACCCAAAGTAAGGTGAAGTATGGATGGGACTGGTCAAAGAAATTCTCCGACCTTAAGAAACAACTGTGCGATGCCAAGATTGCATATGACACTTATCGGATCGACTGGTGTGGGCAAATTGAAGATCTAAAAAAGAAATTTGATACAGCCAACATTGAGGTGTCCCAACTTTAGAAATAGTTAGCAGATAAAGCTCAAACCAGCCCGAAAAAAGATCCAGAGGAGATTGCCTCTTTGAGAAGGATCATGGGGGATCTTTTGGTGATTCACAAGAAGACCAAGACGCAACTCTTGCAACTCAAGATTCAGACAACTTATAATGAGAATGGAGCGAAGGATGTCAAAGCTGAATCTATGATTCTGAGAAAAAGTCTAAGAGAAACAAAGATGATCTCGGAAGAGCCAACAAATTATTTAATGGGAGTTTAGTGGCAAGGAGAGAGTTTGAAGAAAAAGTTAATGATTTAAAGCATGTTCTTGTATTAGCTAGAGGTGGCAATCCGAAATCCAATTCTGAGTAGGACTTCAGCCTCTCTCTCTTTTTTTTTTTTTATAATCGATCTTCGAAGACCTGTGTAATGAACTTTAATTTTAATGAAATAATATTTCTTTCATTTACCTTTCTGTGTTCCACTTTGGTTTGATGCTTGCTAATTCTTTATTTTTCTTATCGTGGCCGATGTTGACATCATCTTGAAATCATAACTTTAATTTTGCATGTCCTCCTTGTTTATGAACAAGGATTTTTGAACTTGATTTGAAGCGTCTATAAGTTAGAAGTCTTTGTATTCATAGTTTACCCCCTATCTTAAATAATCAGAGGCCTTCACCCTCACTGCGATGAGATTAACCTCCTATCTTAAATAATTAGAGGCCTTCACCCTCGCTACAATGAGGTTAATCTCCTATCTTAAATAATCGGAGGCCTTTTACTTCATTTAAAAATGAAGTTCAGTTGGATAATTTTCTGTCATTTCATAGTTTTGCACCAAAGATAAGAATGTTAAAATAAAAGAATTTTATTAAAATAAAATTACTGATAATACATTTGTAGATTTTCTGAATTCCATGATAGCGACAGCGTAGCCCCTCTAAGGTCCTTTAGATAGTATGTTTCTTGTTGGATGATTTTCATGACCTCATAAGGGCCTTCCTAGTTTAGAGCAAGCTTGCCTTGGCTTTGTGGTTGAGAGATATCTGCTCTTCATAGCATCAGATCTTCAACTTTGAAAATTTTACTTCTGACTCTGAAATTATAGTAGCAAGCCACTTTCTATTTATAAACTATCATCCAAATTTGGGCCTTTTCTTATTTTTCTTCTAGCAGGTCGAGGTTATCTCTTAGGTTCTATGAATTATCCTATTCATTGAAGCCTTCAACTCGTGCCAAGGAAAGTCCGAGCTCTACTGGTATTACTGCTTTAGTTCCAAAAGCTAGGGCAAAGGGAGTTTCTCTAGTTGGCAGCCTTTGAGTAGTTCTATAAGCCCAGAGAATATGATAGAGTTCGTCCACCCATGTTCCTTTTGCTCTCTTAAGTCTTGCTTTGATCCCTTGCAGTAGGGTCCTGTTTGTTATCTCAACTTCATTATTTGCCTGTGGTTTAGCTACTGATATAAAATAATGGAAGATGTTTAGATCTTCATAGAACTCAGCAAATTTTTCTCCCGTAACCTAATATCCATTATTCATGATGAGAGTCCGAGGTAGGCTGAATCTATAGACTATTGACTTTCAGACGATATCCTATACTTTAGCTTCAATAATTTTTGCTAAGGGTTCGATCTCAACCTACTTAGTAAAGTAATCCATAGCTACTAGAAGAAATTTTTGCTATCCAGATACCATGAGAAAGGGCTCAAGTATATCCATCCTCTATTATGCAAATGGCCATGGAGCACTCAAGGGTATGAGTTATGAAGCCAGTTGTCTCTGAATATTGGCATTTCTCTGACATCGGTCACATCTCTTCATATAATCTATGGCATCCTATTGCATAGTCGACCAGTAGTATCCTTGATGAAGCAGTTTATAAGATAATGATATGGCCCCAAGGTGATTTCCACATACACCTTCATGGACTTTCTTCAGTACATAATCAGCTTCAGAGGGTTGAAGACATCTAAGAAGTGGCAAGGAGTATGACCTCTTATATAGCTTATTCTCATATAGGACATAATGAGATGCTTGGTTTCTCAACTTTCGAGCTTCTTTCAGATTCTTGAGGAGTGTGCCATTTTTAAGGTATAAAATAAGTAGGTCATTTTAGCTAGGCTCAGGGTCGACCTGCATCATAGTTTGGGATTCTTTTGAGCCTGGGTATTGCAGAACTTCAAAGAAGACTTTTTTTGGCAATTCACTTGGTTCTAAAGTAGCTAATTTGGAGAGGAGGTCAGCCCTAGCATTTTTTGCTCTAGAGATCTGCTAAATGTTGAAGCTACTAAAGGCCAAAGTTAGGCTCCTTACTTTTTCTAAGTATCTCTTTATACTTTCTTCCCAAGCTTCATAATTACTATTAACTTGCCCCACCACCGACTGAGAATTGTTGTAGACTTTCATATGATTTGCTTCTAATTCTTTAGCTATTCTCAACCCAGCGATCATAGCTTCATATTCAACTCCATTATTTATCAAGGGAAACTCAAAGCGTAGCACGTATTCAACAATAACTCCTTTTGGATTGATTAGAATCAGGCCTGTGCCTGCTCCTGATGCATTAGATGAACCATCTACTTATAGAGCCTAGAAGTTCTTAAGGAGGTCTACTCTTTCTTTAATGAGGCTCATCTGAGAATCGAAAGTACAAACTTCTTGCTATTTAGGTTCAATAGGATCGAGAATGGTGCACTCTACTATGAAGTCAGTCAATATCTGAGCTTTAATGGATGGCTGCGACTGAAAATTAATGTCAAACTTGGTGAGCTCAATCACCCATTTAGCTATTCTCCTAGAGGTATCAGATTAATAAAGAACTACTTTGATAGGCTAATTAGTGAGAAGCATAATCGTGTGCCCGTAAAAATTAGATCGAAGCTTCCGGGCTATAATCAATAGGACATAAGTTAGTTTTTCTAATTTTGTATACCTTATTTCAGCATCTCTTAGAACTCAGCTTATGTAGTAGATAGGTTTCTAAATTTTCATCTTCTCTCTAATCAGGATAGGTCCAATTGCTGCAAATGATACCACCAGATATAGGAAAAGTTCTTCACTAGGTTCGGATTTGCCAAGGAGAGGAGGTAAGCCGAGGTAGTTCTTCAATTTCTCAAAAACCTACTAACACTCAAGAGTCCAG
The DNA here is from genome assembly GCA_006176705.1 of Cocos nucifera. Taxonomy (NCBI): domain Eukaryota; kingdom Viridiplantae; phylum Streptophyta; class Magnoliopsida; order Arecales; family Arecaceae; genus Cocos; species Cocos nucifera. The sequence continues at coordinate 173,971 of QRFJ01001348.1, forward strand.
CAAAAGTTCTTTGACTGCTTGAGTATTTGAAAGAAAAGTATGCAATGCTCGACTGACCTCAAAACAAACTGATTTAAAGCTACAACCTTTCCTGTTAAGTGTTGGACCTCTTTGATTATTTTTGGTGTAGTCATTTCTTGAATAGCTTTGATCCTCTCGAGATTTGCTTCAATACCATGCCTTGACACCATAAATTCCAAGAATATTTCCAAGGTCACTCCGAAGGTACACTTGGTTGGATTCAGCTTCATCTTGTACTTTCAAAGTGTGTTGAAGGTCTCCTCAAGGTCGGTGATATGATTTGCTGAAGATCAACTTTTTGACTAGCATGCCATCCACATAAACCTCTACATTGTGGCCAATATGCTCTTTGAAGATCTTGTTCACCAAGCACTGATAGGTGGCACCTACATTCTTGAGTCCAAATTAAGGACATAATCTTGTAACAATAAAGACCGCGGTCAGCAATAAAAGTAATTTTTTCTTCATCCTGTGGTGCTATCCAGATTTTATTATAACTGGAGAAGGCATCCATGAAAGTGAGGAGCTCATGGCCTGAGGTGACGTCCATCAGTTGATCAATTTTGGGTATAGGATAGCTATCCTTTGGGCAAGCTTTATTCAAATCTGTGAAATCTATGCACATCCTCCACTTGCCATTTATTTTCTTGATCAGGATGACATTTGCTATTCAATTTAGATAGGATACTTTCCGAATGAAATTGGCTTTAAGAAGCTTGTCGACTTTGTCCATGATGGCCTTTTATCATTCTGGTGCAAAGCGATGCTTCTTTTGCGTTACTAGCCAACACTTTAGATCCACAGCTAGAGGATGTTCCATTACTTCTGCATCATATCTATAGGCACCCAGGTAAAGACATCGGCATTATTTCGTAAGAAGGTGATGAGCTGCTTCCTGATTCCCTCTTTCAGGTTAGAGCCAATTTGAATAGTATGATCTTAGTTTCCATTATTCAAAGAAACTGCGACAAGGTCATCAATTGGTTCCCCCCGCTATTGTGAGCTCAGAAGTGGTGCTCCCAAGTCTTGAAAATATGAAAAGATAGGTCATGGAAAGATGGAAGCAAGCCGAAAGAGAAATCAGCCTAGATAGCAAAGTTCAAAAACTTAGCCGACTCACCTTGAGACTAGGTCGACTAAGTTAGGAACTGGGTTAGCTCAGTCCAGGACGGTTCGGCTATGTCTCAAAAAAAAATTTAGATAGAAAGTAATATTTTTGGGTTATTGGCATGGTACACAACCGAGACTAAACCGACCCAGTCGTAGATTAGACATTTCAGTCTGAAACTGAGTCGGCTCAATTCTTCCAGGTATGTTTTGTATATGTGGGTTGTTTTGGATTTGAAAAGTTTTTCTATGAGCTTGGGGCTTGACCTTTTTGTAAAGTATATATACTGAAAATAGGTCAAGATTGTATATGATGCTGAATGTTGCCCAAGAATGGCTACCCAAGAGGGAGGGTGAATTAGGTATTTCAAAAACTTTTGACTAATGTGCAGATTTGAATGATTTAAACTAAGTGATGTGCACACAATAGGTAATGAAACAAGCTTTGCAATGTGCAGTGAATGAAAACAATAAAGTAAAGAATATATAACCATAAATATATAAATTTTATAGTGGTTCAGTGCCAAACTCAGTACTTACGTCCACTCCCCAAGAAAACCTCTTGGGAATTCAACTATAATTTTCAATAAGAATTATAGTCCGATTATTTTTCAGGCTCACAATCAAATCTAGTTGGTTTTTTCTAGCTTACCAACCAAAATCGTACATGATTATTTTTTGGGCTCACAATCAACCTAGTTGGTTTTTTTTGGATCACCAACCAAAATCTCACAAGTGATTATTTTTCTTCGGGCTAACAATCAATATCGATTGATTTTACTCTTGGCTCATCAATTAAACCAATACAACATCCAACTTAAGGCTTGGACCAACCCAAGTTTCTCACCCCAAGAAACTTGAAACAAAATGTAAAAAAATATATAATTTAAAACAAACTCTATAAAATTCAAGAGAAGAAAATCTGGATTGCTTTACTTGTAGGGTTGATTTCTTCTCTTTGAATGCTTGAGGAAGTAAGAGATGATCTTCAATAATGATGGCCTAACTTCTCTCAGATTTGAGGATGTTGGAAGGACAAAGAATGTCTGAAAATCACTCCTTCCTTACTCTTTTCAGCTCACTCTTTTTGCTTTCTTAATGGATACTTAATAAACTCTCCAAAAGCTTGTTTTTAATACTCTAAGTGTTTTCTTATATATTCCAGATGTTTTCCACTATTATAAGTCACCAACATGGGCTTCTGGAAGTGATCTAGCCATTGAAAGATCCAAAATAGTCATTGGATGACATGTGGAGTGAAAAAGCTACAGAACTGAAAACTAGCCATTACAGGCACTAGGTTGACTCAGTTTTAAACTAGATCGGCTCAATTTTCAGCTGGGTCAGCTCAATCTCAGAAATTCTAAAATACTATTTCTATCTTCTTTTGTTGTTTAAAACTAGGATGGCTCACTTTCTGACTGGGTCAGCCTAGTTTCATTAGGTCGGCTCAGTTTTTAGCTGGGTCGGCTCAGTCTCCTAGGTAACAAAAATTCAGTTTTCTATCCTTTCTATCTTCTACTTCCACTGAGACTAGGATGGCTTAGTCTCAGACTGGATCGGTCCAATTTGCATGCCAAGCATGCCAAAGACTATTTTTGATCCTTTCTTCTTCAAATTACTTTGTAGGCTAGGCTTGCCTTCTTAACTTGATTTAATCTTCATTAAGATATTGGAAAAGACTTTTAAAATGATGAGCACTTGAAATTTTGAAACTACACATTCTCATAAATATAGTTAGACTTTATAACTTATACTCAAAACTCTTTGTCATCATCAAAATCAATCTTTGGGTCAACAATCTCCCCCTTTTTGATGATGACAAAACTTTTGAGTATATGCAAATAATATGTAGTGAGTTTCTAAAAGATTATATATTTATAAAGCATGAAACTACTAAACAATAAGAACATACTTCATTCTAGTTAATTGCAAGCATATACTCAACAATAACTCTCCCCCTTTTTGATAACATCAAAAAGAACGATTCAAAAGGAGGTAATCAATAAAATCAATAGAGTAAATTTTTCTTTAACAATCCAAAATCAGTAAGCTCTTTCTTAATGTTGTAATCAATTAAGTTTAAATTTATTCAAAATTTGCTACCTCTTACTATATGCCAAATTTCTTAATTTCATTTTTTGCCCTTAATGAATTTTGTTTCTCGTAACCAAATTTATATCATATTATGAAAAATATCACAAGATTTTGAGTAATATGATAAATTCACTTTCTCCATTTACCAAATCTTCTCCTCCTTTTTGTCATTTAACTTGAATTTAGATTTCATAATTTCTTTTTCTCTTTTTGAAAGGATAAAAAATTTATATCAAATTGAGATAAAATAATATTTCTTACCATTTTAAATTTAAATAAAACTTGGCTAGTTTCAGAAAATATATTTTAGTTAGATTTTTGAACAATATAAATCTAATGGCACTTCTCCCCATACACAAAAATATAAATCCATATACAATCATGTTTATTTTATTTTAAGTTTTCTAAATAATAACATGATATGAGGAGTTAGAGGAGTATGCTGAATTTAAAGTAAAACTTATGCTTATAACAATCAACATGATACATAGAAAGGAATAGATAGATTTTAGAAATTGAAGTAAAATCAATATATCCAAACATTCAAATCATAAAGTATGATCATTGTAAGCAATGATAACTCATCAAAATTAATCAAATATACTCCATAATTATAGAAGTTAATAATGGTATGATGAGAGAGATGTTTTTCTTTTACCAAACATCATCACCCATTTTCTCAAGTTCAAGCCATCCATCCATAATAATTAGCTTCTTTTGCTTCATTAGATGTTTGGAAAACCTGCAAAATTATTTTCTAGCTTTTGGTACCCAAGCCATCTTGGATCCATTGAGGTTAGAGCTTATGGTTCCTTTTGGAACCCATATTTGCTTAACTAAAATATGATCAATTTTCTTAACATTACATTCAAAAATTTTATGGCCTACTTTGTTACATTTAAAACATGTAATTGAATGATTTTCAAATGAAACTTTGCTAAACATGTTTTTGATAAATTTCTATTTTCTTAATGAATTATAACCAATTTCCGCTTTATCAAAAATGGCCTTTTGATTATCTAAAATTGCTTGAAGCTTTTGAGATCCAATTATAAATTTTTCAAGCTTGGGATTTAAGTTTTCAATCTCTTTTTTCAATTTTTCATTTTCTTCCATAAGAGATTTCTTTTCTTCTAACAATTTTTCTTTCTCTTCAATGTAAAGTTTTGATTTTTCAAATTCCTCTTTCAACTTAATATTTTCTTCAACTAAATATTTTTTAGATTTAAAAAGTACATTCTTTTCTTTAGCCAAATAATTTATTTCTTTCAAAAGATCTTTTTTTTCACTCAAAAGATTATTCTTTTCATCATCTAAAAGCATATTTGATCTTTTAAGCTCTTTATTTTTCAGCCTTAAATTTTTGTATTCATTCTTTAAATTGTTAAAGGCTTCATATAATTCATCAAATATAAATTAAAAAGAATTCTCAAAATCTACCTCATCTTTATTGACCATGAGGCAAAGATTTATAGCACATTCTTTCTATTTTCTTTGCTTTGCTTCTCCTTAATTAATGCTTTCTTTTTCTTTTGTTTCTTCCTTTTCTTCTTTTTTTCATCTTCATGCACCATAAGGCATAAGTTGGGGTGAGTAACCTTTTCTTCTTGGAAGCTTGATGTTTTTCTTTGATTTGCTCTCTAATAAGTTCTTTCCAATTTCCTCCATATATGTTTTGCTGAAATACATGAAGAATTACATTAAATACATTTAATTCTAAGGAGTAATAAAGCATATTTATGGCCTTAGTATTAAGTTGGGCCATTTTCTTATCATGCTCTTTCAATGCTTTGGGGGTATGTAAGCCATCGATTATAATCTTCCATATGTTATAATCATGTGCTTGTATGAAGATGCACATGCGTGCTTTTCAATAACTATAATGTGAGCCATTAAAATGTGGAGTTCTATCTATAGAATATCCTTCATTAAAGAATGACTCCATTTGGATTACCATAGATCTTTCACCCTAGAAGGTAAGGTCAATAATCAATAACAAAGCATCTGCTCTGATACCACTTGTTGCCCAGAAATGGCTACCCAAGAGGGAGGGTGAATTGAGTATTTCAAAAACTTTTTAACTACTGTGCAGATTTGAATGATTTAAACTAAGTGATGTGTACACAATAGGTAATGAAACAAGCTTTATAATGTATAGTAAATGAAAGCAATAAAGTAAAGAATACATAATGATAAACATATAAATTTTATAGTGGTTACGTGCCAAACTCAGCACCTACGTCCACTCCCCAAGTATACCCCTTGAAAATTCAACTATAATTCTCAACAAGAATTACAGTCTGATTATTTTTTAGGCTCATAATTAAATCCAGTTAGTTTTTTCTGACTCACCAACCAAAATCTTACACGATTGTTTTCCAGCCTCATAATTAATCCAATTAGTTTTCTTATGATTACTAACCAAAATCTCATAAGTAATTATTTTTCTCCACGCTAATAATCAACCCCGATTGGTTTTATCCTTGGCTCATCAATCAAACCAATACAACATCCAATTCAAGGCTTGAACCAACCCAAGTTTCTCACCCCAAGAAACTTGAAATAAAATATAAAAAAATATAATTTAAAACAAACTCTATAAAATCCAAGAGAAGAAAATCTGGATTACTTTGCTTGTAGGGTTGATTTCTTCTCTTTGAATGCTTGAGGAAGTAGAAGATGATCTTCAATAATGATGGCCTAACTTCTCTCAAATTTGAGGATGTTGGAAGGACAAAGAATGTCTAGAAATCACTTCTTTCTTACTCTTTTCAACTCACTCTTCTTGCTTTCTTAATGGATACTCAATAAACTCTCCAAAAGCTTATTTTTAATGTTCTAAGTATTTTTTTATATATTCTAGAGATTTTTCACTATTACAAGTCACCAACATGGGCTTCTGAAAGTGATCTAGCTATTGGAAGATCCAAAATAGTCATTGAAAGATGTGTGGAGTGAAAAAACTGCAAAGCTAGAAACTAGCCATTACAGGCACTGGGTCGGTTCAATTTTAAACTTGGTCGACTTAGTCCAAACTAGGTCGACTCAGTTTTTAGCTAGGTCGACTAAGTCTCAGAAATCTTAAAACACTGTTTCGATCTTTTTCTGTTGTTTGAGACCAAGATAGTTCACTTTCTGACTGGATCAACCTAGTTCCTCTGGATTGACTCAATTTTCAGTTGGATTGGCTCAGTCCCTTGGGTAAAATTCAACTTTATGCCCTTTCTATCTTCTACTTTCACTGAGACTAGGACAGCTCAGTCTCAGACTGGGTCAGTCTAGTTTGCGTGCCAAGCATGCCAAAGACTATTTCTAACCCTTTCTTCTCTAAATTACTTTGTAGGCTAGGCTTGCCTTCTTAACTTGATTTATTCTTCATTTAGATGTTGGAAAAGACTTGAAAAATGATGAGCACTTAAAATTTTGGAACTACACATTCTCATAAACATAGATAGATTTTATAACTTATACTTAAAACTCTTTATTATCATCAAAATCAATCTTTGGATCAACACTGAATTTATTGAAATAAAGTTCTTTTCTCATTGAAATCCCTACTACTCTTCTTCTCTATTTTTTGAATCCATTGATTATGCTTCCACAGTAATCTCTAAGAAGTTCTTCCTTATTGCTTGGCTGATCACCAGCGGCCATGTCGATCCATGTGTGGAATTAATTTTCATAATAATTAGTATAAGAGCGGTGTTGCATGGAAGGAAGGAAAACACCTAGGATTTCTACATCCAAGATCTGTTGCACCAGGTTTTATTCTAAAAATTTTTTATTTGCTTCATGATTATCTCTAGATTGAGATGGAGATTTGTTACATAGAGGAACGGTGAGACAGAAGGTTGAAAAGAGGATCTAAGGCATTTAGATCTTCTTTGAAGGATAGTTTTGTTAGTGTGTGATCGTGAAAGGGTGTTAGGATTTTGTTCTTGACTTGCTTAAAGTCATGGGATCAAGTGGACTCAATGGATTTTAAGAAGTTCGATGGCAAGAAAAACTTTACCTTATGGCAGCAAAGGATAAAGGACTTGTTGGTTCAGTAGAAGATCTATAAGATCTTGATAAGAGAAAGGCCAGAAAAGATCAGTACTGAGGATTGAAAAGAGTTGGAGGAAATTACTTTTAGCATAATTAGAATATGCTTGGCCAATCAGGTGCTACTCGATGTTTGCATAGAGACCACGGCAAAGGAGCTCTAGATAAGACCAGAGAACACATACATGGAGAAGAACATGATAACTAAGCATGGTTGAAGAAATAGTTGTGTAGTCTGAGGATGCCCGAAGGTGGAGATCTTGTTGCACATATCCAAAGATTCAATTAGGTATGTTCTAAGGTGATGAGTTTGGATGTGAAGATCAATGAGGAAGATCGAGCATTGCTGCTGCTTTGTTCTCTCCCAGGCTCGTATGATGGTCTCATAACAACTTTAGTTTATGGAAAGAAGATCCTAAACTATGAAGAAGTTATTGATGTGCTCAGATCGAATGAGCAGAGAAAAAAGATCTGCAAGAGAGATTCCAAGTCTGAGATCTTGGCTGTAAATGAAAGATAGAAAAGATCAAAGAAGAAAATAAAAAGAAAATAAGAAAAAAATTCAAAGGTAGATCAAAGTCTCGAGATCAGAGAAAGATATTGAAATATTATAAATGTCATCAGCCTGCATACCTAAGGAGAGATTGTCCTCTTTTGAGGTCAGAAAAAGGAAAGGCCAGTAAGATTGATGATACAGCTTCAGTGAGCAGTGGAGAAAACCTGCTAGTTGTATCATATGGGTCCATAAAGTGTGATACTATGTGAATATTGGATTCAGCATACTCTCACCACTAGTCATCGAGAGTGATTTTCTACCTACCAAAAGATCGATGGAGCAAGTGTCAGCCTTGGAGATGATCACTCCTGCAGAGTAGCTAGAGTTGGCTCAATTAGAGTGAGGATGTATGATGGGATCATTTGTGCATTATCAAATGTTGGGCATGTATCAAAATTGAAAAAAAAATTAATTTTTTTGGGCTACTTGAAGGAGCAGGATTATGCTTTTAGTAGCCAAGCTGGGAGTGGATGTTTGAAAATTTTTAAGAAAGCTTTGGTGGTGATGAGAGGTAGAAGACTGAGCAACAATCTTTATAAAATGAAAGACTCAGTGGTAAATGATAGTACAGAGGTGCTAGCAGTGGCATAGGAGGAGCAGCTCTTATATCAATTATGGCACTATCGGATGGGACATATGAGTGATTGAGGGCTCACTAAACTCAATAGAAGAGGGATGATCTCAGTCCTAAAGAAGGAGGGCATGGATTTATTTGAGCCATGGATCTTTGGTAAACAGCATAGGGTAAAGTTTACCAAAAGTATCAAGCATAGCAAAGGAGTGCTGGATTTAGTGTACTCAGATGTATGGAGACTAGCTCCTATATCAGCTAGAGATGGGGCAAAATATTTTGTCACTTTTATTGATGACTTTTCAAGGAAGGTGTGGGTTTATCTGATCAGAGAAAAATTAGAGATGTTTGTCCAATTCAGAGCCTAAAGAGCTAAAGTTGAGAAGGAGTTAGGAAGATAGGTGAAGTGTTTGAGGTCAAATAATGAAGAAGAATATACAAGCTTAGAGTTCAGGAGGTACTATAAGAAAAATGGTATCAAACATCATTACACAGTGAAGATGACTCCCTAGCAGAATGGTGTTGCAGAAAGAATGAATCGAACACTGATCGAGAAGGCACCGAGTTTAATGTGAGCTCAGAAGTGGTACTTTCAAGTCTTAAAAATATCAGAAGATAGGTCATGGAAAGACGGAAGCGAGTTGGAAGAGAAATCAGCTCTCCTAGCAAAGTTCAAAAATTGGGTCGGCTCATCCTGAGACTGAGTCGGCTAAGTAGAAAATTAGGCCGGCTCAGTCTAGGATGGGTCGGCTAGGTCTCAGAGAAAAATTTAGATAGAAAGTAGCATTTTTGGACTATTGACATGGTAAACAACTGGGTCAGCTCAGTCCTAGACCCAGTCGTAGGTTAGCCGATTCAATTTGAAACTGAGCCGGCTCAGTTTTTATAGGTTATTATTTTATGTACGTGGATTGTTTGGATTTGGAGAGTTTTTCTATGAGCTTGGACTTAACCCTTTGAAAGGTATATATACTGAAAATAGGTCAAGGTTGTAAAGGGTGCTGAAATATACTGAATAAAAGCTCTTCTCTTTCGAAAATCTCTTCTTCTCTTCTTCTTTAAACCTTGAATTGTTTGATCATGCTTCCACATTAATCTCTGAGAAGTACTTTCTTATTGCTTGGCTAATCACCGACGGCCACATCGATCTGTGTGGGAAGAGCGTGCATTTCTGACATTTGGTATTAGAGCGGTGTTGCATGGAAGGAAGGAAGACACCTAGGGTTTACTACATCTAGGATCTGTTGCATCAGGTTTTATCCTAAAACTTCTAGTTTGTTTTGTGGTTGTCTCTAAATTGAGGTGGACATTATTTATATGGAGGAACGGTGATACAAAAGTTTGGAAAGAGGATCTAAGGCTAGTTAGATCTTCTTTGAAGGATAGTTTTGCTGGTGTGTGAGATCATGAAGGATGTTAGGGAATTGTTCTTGACTTATTTGAAATCATGGGATCAAGTGGATTCAAGATGGATTTTGAGAAGTTCGATGGCAAGAAGAACTTTACTCTATGGTAACAAAGAGTAAAGGACTTGTTGGTTCAGCAGAGGATCTACAAGATCTTAACAAAAGAAAGGCCAGAAAAGATCAGTACTGAGGATTGGAAAGAGTTAGAGAAAATTGCTTTTAGCATAATCCAAATGTGCTTGGTCGATCAGGTTTTGTCCGAGGTTTGCATAGAAACTATGGCAAAGAGGCTCTAAGAGAGACTGGAGAACACATACATGAGAAAGAACATGATGAATAAGCTATGGTTGAAGAAACTAAAGGAAAAATTTAGATTTTCTGGGTTAGATTCGTTCAGATCTAATTGGATCAAGAAAGATATTTCAAAAATTACTCTTTTAAATCTAGATCAGATTTGAGATATTTCAGATCTGATTTTATAGATCTAATAAATAAAAATAAAAGATAAATTAAATTTGATTTAATTTTATACCTTGTTATTGGATAATCGGATTATCCTATGATGATCATGCTGATTGCCTGAAGTTCTAGATCTAGCCATGCTAGTGCCTGACCTCTATCGGTATCCACTCAGACTGGATCTAGAGATCTTCTCCTTCTTAATCACCTCTCTAAATATCAGATCTGGATCTGATTTGGAGGATCTTCAAAACTTTATTTTAAGATCTGGAATCATCTCTTGCAGCAGTGCTACCTTCTTCCTTTCTCGTCACCTTTCTCTTACCTAGATCGCACCAAATTGGAGCCCAAATCTTCTTAGGCATGGAGAGGAGAGAGAGGACCTGAAGATGGCATGGAGGAGGGAGAGGGACAGTCTTGTGGCATGGGCTATGGGTCATTTTCTCTAAAGCTTGGCAGACAGGGTTTTTATAGACCCTACTGCACCATGCAGTGCCACATCATCCCGATCAATCACGTCGCTTCATGCAATTAGATCTAAATCTGATTGGTGGGATGACATCATTTGATCCAATCAGATAAGAGCCCCCTTAAATCATCTTTAGGTAGCACCAAGACTAGTCAAAGCTGAGTCTTAGGCACCTTCCTAAGTTGATTCCAAGAAGCAACCTGGAGTCCCATCTGTATGGGACTTTAGGCGTCCCTATCCTTGGGCGCACGCCTCCCTGGGTGTGCACCCCCTCCTTTCCATTTTCTAATAAGGGGATAAGCCCCTATCTATTTTCCTATGGGTGCATGACACATGGGTAGATGTCTAAGCATCAAAGGTCAATATTTGACCAAAGTCAAAAGACAAGAATTGATAGGTAATGAAAAATGATAGGTGTTGTCTCTAATTTATCTTATAAATTAAGACAATCCTTTTTTGATCTAGACAAACTCCAGTCAGACCAAGTAAAGATACCTGAGTGAGCACAAACACATTTGGCTCAGTCAAGACAATTTTTAATGATAGTAGAAGGAGAACATTAGGTTCAATCGTGTGCTAGCATGATTTTCTTGAACCTAATTGAATCTAATTCAAATTAATTGAACTGGGTTAGTCTAATTGATGATATCCAAATCCAAACTCTTATTTGTATGATCTAGTTAGGTTCAATTTTGTATGGTAATGGGATATGTCATGATCTCTATCATCATCATCATCAAAACATCTTTCGATGGATCAAAACTCTTTTGATTCATATAACTAGAATGATCGATCTTCCAAATCATTCTAATTACTCCCAAAATCTACCAGTGACACCTAGCAGTATATGATGGTAATCCATCAGAACTAAAAATGAACCTCTCGATGTAGCTACCTGTGTGATTAAGTTCTTCTATCTGAAGCCTCGATCAGATTAGGATTAAGGTGAACTCGTCAAACCCTAATTCTTGTCATATGATTTAATCATTTGATTCAAGTCCAATGTGAAAACCTTAATAGAAACTCTTTCTATTATTTCACTATGCCATGGCCATGGGCTTATGGACTTGATTCTCATGATCATCATAGGGCTACTCCTCTTCTATCGAGGTAGATAGATTTTCTCTTGGTGCAATCCAATTCCTACAATGAACATGCCATAGCCAACATACATTTCAAGGTTCCAAATGACTAGAGACCAAGTCATGGTGTAGTCAAACTATAACACCCTCAAGGTGAACTGTCGATGCACCTCAAGTCAAAGAACCAAACACACCACTACAGCTTCGAGCCAATCATCGACAAGAAGATAGACTTCCTTATGACTACTCGAGGTGGTCACGCTCAGTGTCCTCATTCTCTAACGAGTATCTGTACTCTCACTTCAGTGTCTCTACACTATAGACTCAAGACTCATCTACTATAAAGAAATGATTGTACACCAACCTTTCGGATCAATCACCATCCTCATAATGATCCTACAGTCAGGAGCATTTTATGAGTTAATAATGAAAATTCTTGTCTTAAATTTTCAACTCTTAAAAATAAGAATTATTATTACCATTAACTTAAGGGATGTATCATAGACATTAAATACACAATTATGATAGAAAATAATCTATTTTATTATTTATAGTCAAAATTATAATTTTGCTCCTAGAAGTGTATTACAAGTGTCAGCCAATTCTGGCTTTTAGGGCATACATATTTAATAGAAATAGTTGTATAGTCTGAGGATGTCCAAAGGTGGATATCTTGTTGCACATATCCAAAGGTTTAATCAGGTATGTTCTGACGTGATGAGTTTGGATGTGAAGATCGATGAAGAGGATCGGGCATTGCTGCTATTATGTTCTCTCTCAAGTTTGTATGATGGTCTCATAATAACTTTAGTTTATAGGAAGGAGATCCTAAACTATGAAGAGGTTGTTAGTGTGCTCAGATCAAATGAGCAAAGAAAAAAGATCTACAAGGGAGACCCTAAGTCTGAGATCTTGGCTGTGAACGAAAGATAGGGAAGATCAAAGAAGAAGATAAGAGGAAAATCCAAGGGCAGATCAAAGTCTCACGATCAGAGAAAGATGACATTGAAATGTTATAAATGTCATCAGCCTAGACACCTAAGGAGAGATTGTCCCCTTTTAAGATCAAAAAATGTAACGGCCAGTAAGGGAGATGATATAGCTTCTATGAGCAATGGAGAAGACCTACTAGTTATATCAAATGGATCCACAGAGTACGATACTATATGAATATTGGATTCAGCATGCTCGCACTATTATACTTCTCATTGAGAGTGGTTTGCTACCTACCAGAAGGTCAATGATGGAAGTGTCAGTCTTGAAGATGATCACTCGTGCAAAGTAGCTAGAATTTGCTCTATCAAGGTGAGGATATACGACGAGATCTTTCATACATTATCAAATGTCAGGTATGTACTGGAGTTGAAAAAGAATTTGATTTCTTTGGGCTACTTGGAGGAGCAGGATTATGCTTTTAGTAGCCAAGCTGGGAGTGGATGTCTGAAAATTTTCAAGAGAGTTTTGGTGGTGATGAGAGGTAGAAGACTAAACAACAATCTTTATAGAATAGAAGGCTCAGTGTTAAATGATAGTGCAGAGGTGCTAGTAGCGGCATAGGAGAAGTAGATTTTATATCAACTATGGCACTATCGGATGGGTCATATGAGTGACCGTGCGCTCATTGAACTAAGCAGAAGAGGTATGATCCTAGCCCTAAAGAAGGAGGACATAGATCTTTGTGAGCCATGCATCTTTGGCAAATAGCATAGGATGAAGTTTGCCAGAAGTACCATGCGCAGCAAGGGAGTACTAGATTTAGTGCACTCAGATGTATGGGGACCAACTCCTGTATCAGCTAGAGGTGGGGCAAAATACTTTGTCACTTTCATTAATGATTTCTCAAGGAAGGTGTGGGTTTATCTGATCAGAGAAAAATCAGAGGTGTTTGCCCAGTTCAGAGCCTCAAGAGCTGAAGTAGAGGAGTCAGGGAGATAGGTGAAGAGTCTGAGATCGGACAATGGAGGGGAGTATACTAGCCTAGAGTTCAGGAGATACTATGAGGAAAATGGCATCAAACGCCATTACACGGTGAAGATGACTTCCTAGCAAAATGGTGTCACGGAAAGGATGAATCAGACACTAATCAAGAAGGCATGAAGTTTGAGGTTGTAGACATCACTCCTAAAGTTCTTTTGGGGTGATGCTCTAACTTTTTCTTATTTTCTAGTGAGTAGGTCCCCTCATTATAAGCTAAATGGAGGCATTCCAGAGGAGGTCTGGAGTGGGAAGAAGGTGGAGCTTGGCCACCTGAAAGTCTTCGGTTGCATAGCCTATGCACATGTGGAGGCAACCAAAAGGAGCAAATTGGATTCAAAATATCAAAAGATGACATTCATAGGATATCCACAGGGAGTCAAGGGGTACTTGCTATAGAACTCTCAGACACAGAAGTCAGTGATCAGCAGGGACGTTATCTTTGATAAGAAGAGCATCTTGAGGAGGTCTGGGATAGATGGAACTAGAGAAACAAAGGTGAACGGTGGTGGGCAGTCAGAGAATGATGGCATGCAGGTTACATCCACTTATGAGAGTGTTCCTGTTGAGGTGGAGCTGGACAGAAAAGTATTATCTCAGATTAAAAATCAGCATACAAGGCCATTCGTTCAGACAAATGTGTAGAAGCAACCAAAGACATCAGATAGAGATATGCTAGTGGGAGTGACTTTGCACAAGCCCCAGCATACTATTAGGAGACTGATCAGATATGACATTGATGAGGTTATCTCCTATGCACTCATCACTACTAATAGAGATCTAGAGAATTATGCAGAGGTCATGGAGAGTGAGGATCATGATTCATGGATACAGGCCATGATGGAGGAGATGGAATCACTTGAGAAGAATCAAACACGGCAGCTAGTGGATCTTCTAGAGGGTGCTCGACCTATTGGCTCAAAGTGGATGTTCATAAAGAAAGAAACACCTTCAGAACAAGGTGGAGTTAGACTCAAAGCAAGATTGATAGTAAAGGGATACTCACAAAGGAAAGGGATTGACTACACAGAAATTTTTTCTTCTATGGTGCGTTATACATCTATTCGAGTTTTGCTGTCACTGATGGCACAGCATAACATAGAATTGGAATAGATAGATGTAAAGACAGCCTTCTTTCATGGGACTTTGGAGAAAAGAATCTACATGAAGCAGTTGGATGATTTCATGGAGATGGGATAGGAAGAAAAGGTGTGTTTACTTAAAAAGTCTTTGTATGGCTTGAAATAATCTCCTCATCAGTGGTATTGAAGGTTTGATAGCTTTGCCTTGAGCTTGGGTTTTACCAGATGTGAACATGATTATTGTGTCTATGTCAAGGATGTAGATAAGAAGGATGCCCTATACCTGTTATTGTATGTAGATGTTATGCTCATAGCCAGTAGAAGCATGGATGTTGTGAAAAGGTTGAAAAGGGCATTATCATCTGAGTTTGAGATGAAAGATTTGGGGCTAGCTGAGAAAATCCTTAGAATGGAGATTTGTAGAGATAGATGCAAAGGAGTGCTCCATTTGTCATAAGAAAAGTATATCCAAAAGGTTCTGAAGAGGTTTAGGATGGAGAAGGCCAAATCTATAGAGACGTCATTGTCGAGCCATATGTCTCTCTCCAAGTTACAGAGCCCCTAGTCAGAAGAGGAAAGAGAGTACATGGAACGAGTCCCTTATGCAAATGCTGTAGGCAGTGTGATGTACACTATGGTGTGCTGTAGACCCGATATAGTACATATAGTGAGTATGGTTAGTATATACATGGCTAACCCTAGAAAGAAACACTGAAAAGCATTGAAATGGATATTGAGATATCTGCATAGAACTAGGGATTATGGTTTGCTGTTTGGTTGGCAACTGTGAGGATTTGGAGAACAATCTATGAAGATATGTGAAGGTTTAGGTCCTCTGGAAGAGTTTGTTGATGTAAATTATGCTGGTGATCTTGATACAAGGAGGTCTACTACTGGATACCTCTTCTGTGTATATGGTGGATTGGTGTCTTGAAGATCAATCCTTCAGCCAATCATGGCCTTATCTATCATAGAGGCCGAGTACATTGAGATAATGGAGGCTGCAAAGGAAGTCCTTTGGCTTAGGAGGCTAATTGATGAGTTAGGGGTGGAGCAAAGCAAGGTTATAGTATTCAGTGACAGTCAGAGTGCTCTATTGTTGGCACAGAATCTAGTCTATCATGTGCGCACAAAACATATAGATGTGAGGTACAATAGGATCAGAGAGCTGGTGGAGGAAGGTGAAGTAGAACTGATGAAGGACCATACCAAGGAGAATCTGTTTGATGCACTCACGAAGGTACTCTCCAGTGTCAGCTTTTAGAGATGTGTGGCACGGATGGGATTGTTGAGAAGAAATGAGTTCACAAGAACTTGAAAGTATCAAGGTGGAGAATGTGAGCTCAGAAGTGGCACTCCCAAGTCTTGAAAATATGAGAAGATAGGTCATAGAAAGATGGGAGCGAGCTGAA
Source organism: Cocos nucifera (assembly GCA_006176705.1). Taxonomy (NCBI): domain Eukaryota; kingdom Viridiplantae; phylum Streptophyta; class Magnoliopsida; order Arecales; family Arecaceae; genus Cocos; species Cocos nucifera. The sequence goes on from QRFJ01001348.1 coordinate 190,251, forward strand.
AGAAAAATCAGCTCTCCTAAAAAAGTTCAAAAACTAGGTCAGCTCACCTTGAGATTGAGCCGGCTAAGTTGGAAACTAGGCTGGCTCAGTTTAGGATTGGGTCAGCTAGGTTTCAGAAAAATTTAGATAGAAAGCAGTATTTTTGGACTATTGGCATGGTACATAACTAGATTGACTTAGTCTGGGACTGAGCCGACCCAGTCGTAGGTTAGCCGGCTCAGTCTGAAACTAGGCCGGCTCAATTTTTGTGGATTATTATTTTATGTACGTGGATTATTTTGGTTTGAAAAGTTTTTCTATGAACTTGGACTTGACCCTTTAAAAAGTATATATGCTAGAAATAGGTCAAGGTTATAAAGGGTGCTGAAATATACTGAATAAAAATTCTTTTCTTCCAAAAATCTCTTCTTCTCTTCTTCTTTAAATCTTGAATTATTTGATTATGCTTCCACATTAATCTCTGAGAAGTACTTCCTTGTTTCTTGGCTAATCATCGGTGGCCATGCTGATCCATGTGGAAAGAGCGCGCATTCCCGACATTTAAGGCCGCAGACATCACTTTCAAAATTCTTTTGGGGTGATGCTTTAATTTTTTCTTATTTTCTTGTTAATAAGTCCCCTTATAGCAAGCTGAATGGAGGCATTCTAGAAGAGATCTGGAGTGAAAAAAAGGGGGAGCTTGGCCACCTGAAGGTCTTCGGTTGCATAGTCTATGCACATGTGAAGGCAACTGAGAGAAGTAAGTTGGATCCTAAATCTCAAAAGATGACATTTATAGGATATCCACAAGGAATCAAGGGGTACCTACTATGAAATCCTGGAGCATAAAAGGTAGTGATCAGTAGGGACGTCATTTTTTGATGAAAAGAGCATCTTAGAGAGCCCTGGGAGTATAGGAGTAACTGAAAAAATAAAATGAACAGTGGTGGCGAGTCAAAGAATGATGGCATACAAGTTTGTTGATCCAAAGATTGATTTTGATGATGACAAAGAGTTTTGAGTATAAGTTATAAAGTCTAACTATGTTTATAAGAATGTTTAGTTTTGAAACTTCAAACTCAATATCTTAATAGAGAAAAAATCAAGTCAAAAAGGCAAGTCTAGCCTACAAATTATTTGGAAAAGAAAGGATCACAAACTATCTTTGGCATGAATGGCACGCAAACTAGGCCGACCCAGCCTGGAACTGAGCCAACCTAGTCTCAATAGAAATAGAAAACAGAAAGCACAGATAGTAAAATTTTTAAGACCTAGAGGACTGAGCTGACCCAGCAATAAACTGAGCCGATCCAGTGAGACTGAGCTGACCTAGTTTGAAATTAAGCCAGCCCAGTGCCTATAACGGCTAGATTTTAGAACTGTAGCTTTTTCATCCCATAAGCTTTTCAATAGCTATTTTCTCTCTTCCAATGGCTAGGTCACTTCCAGAAGCCTATGTTAGTGACTTGTAATAGTGAAAAACCTTTGAAATATATAAGAAAATACTTGGAGCATTAAAAGATGATTTTTGGAGAGATTATTATGCATTCTTTGAGAAACCCAAAGAAGTGAGCAGAAAAGAAAAGAGAAGGAGTGATTCTTAGATATTCCTTTATCCTTCTAACATCCTCACTTTGAGAGAAGCCAGGCCATTGCTATTGAAAATCATCTACCACTCTCCTCAAGCATTCAAAGAGAAGAAATCAAGCCAATAAGCCAAGCTCCTAGAATTTCTTCTCTTAAACTTCAAAGAGTTTATTTTTATTTTGTTTATTATAATTTAATATTTTATTTCAAATTTCTTGGAATGAGAAATTTGGGTTGGTCCAAGTCTTGAGTTGGATGATTGTAGTGGTTTGATTGGTAAGTCAAAGTAAAAATCAATCGGGGTTAATTATTAGCTCAAAAAAAAAAAATCATTTGTGAGATTTTGGTTGGTGATCCAGAAAAAACTAACTAGATTGATTGTGAGCCCAAAAAATAATCATGTACGATTTTGGTTGGTGAGCCAGGAAAAACTAACTGAATTTGATTGTGAGCCCAAAAAATAATCGGACTATAATTCTTGTTAAGAATTATAGTTGAATTTCCAAGGGATATACTTAGGGAGTAGATATAGGTACTGAGTTTGGCACCGAACCACTATAAAATAATTATGTTTATGATTGTATACTTTTATTTTATTATTTTTATTTATTGCACATTACATAGCTTATTTAATTTGGTACTTAAATAGATCAATTTACTCACATCTTAAGCTTAAAATTTGAAATATCCAATTCACCCCCCTCTTGGGTAGCCATCCTTGGGCAATAAGTGGTATCAGAGCAGGTGCTCTGTTATTGATTGTTGATCTAACAATCAAGAGCTAAAGATATTGGCAATCCAAAATGGAATCTCTTTCTAATGAAGGCCATTCCATAGATAGACCGCCACTTTTTAATGGCTCAAATTTTTTCTATTGAAAAGCTAGGATGAAAATATTCATACAAGCACATGACTATAATTTATAAAAAATTATTGTTGATGACTCACACACCCACAATGCATTGATCATGCATGATAAAGAGATGGTCCAACTAAATGCCAAGGTCATGAACATGCTTTATTACTCCTTAGATATTAATGAGTTTAATGCAATTTTTTCATGTGTTTCAACAAATCAAATATGGAAGAAATTGAAAATGACTTATGAGAAAGCAAATAAAAAAGAAGAACTAAGCTCCTAAGAGGATAAGCAAGCTCACCCCAACATATGCCTCATGGCTGATGAGGATGAAAAGAAGAAAAAGAAGAAGAAACGAAAGAAAAAAAAAAGCATTGATTAAGAAGGAGCAAAGTAAAGAAAAGAGAAATGAGAAAGAGGAAGAAAGTATTACAAATTCTTACTTCATGGCCAATGATGATGAGGTAAACCTTGAAAATTCTTCCAATTTTACTTTTGATGAGTTATTTCAAGCCTTCAATAATCTTATGAATGAATATAAAATAATAGGACTGAAAAATAAAGAATTAAGAAAATCAAATCTTCTTTTAGTTGATGAAAAGAGTAAACTATTGATTGAAAAAGAAGATATTTTAGAAAAAAAGAATGCTTTAGCTAAAAAAAAAGATGCATTTCTTAAATCTAAAAAATATTTAGTTGAAGAGAAAGAAAATTTGCTAAAAGAAAAGAAATCTCTTTTGGAAGTAAAAGTAAAATTAACCAAAGAGATTAAAAATTTGAATTCCATGGTAGAAAAGTTCACTTATGGATCTCAAAAGCTTCAAACAATATTCAACAATCAAAAGGCTATTTTTGATAAAGCTAAAATTGGATATAATCCTTTGAGAAAATAGAAATTTGTGAACAACATATTTAACAAAGCTTCATCTAAAAATCATTCAATTACATATTTCAAATGTGATAAAGTAGGCCACAAAATTTTAGAATGTAATACTAAGAGAATTGGCTATACTTTAATTAAACAAATTTGGATTCTAAAAGGAACCATGTGCTCTAACCTCAATGGACCCAAGATGACTTGGGTACCAAAGGTTAGCAAATGATTTTGTAGATTCTCCAAGCATCCAATGAAGTGAAAAGAGCAAATTTCTATGGATGCTTCGAAAATGAAAGTAGATAGATGATGGTACTTGATAAAAGCTAAACTTATTTTGATATCATACCACCATTTATTATTAAATTTATTTTGATGATCCATTAACATGTATGTATATTATGATTCCTCAATTTGAATAGTTTTCATGAATCATCAAAAATTTAGTAAATTAACAAATTTTGATGATCTCTCAAAACTTGCAATAATTTTATACTTTGATCTTAGTTGATTTGATTGATTATCATACCATCAATTGGATGTCAAATGACTCAATATTTATCTTGTTGATTTGATGATGTTATTATAATTAATTATGATTGAAGATATATTGAATAAAATTAATTTATGAACTTTCATTATTAAAGTTTTAGAATAATTTAAAATATTAACATATTTATTCGATAAGCTGAACTTCTTAAAGAAATACTTTCAAACTCGATTGGTACTTTGAATTATAACAAATACTTATAATGATAAAAAGGGGAAGAGAATTTGATAAATGAAGAAACCAAAGAGAGAGATTCTCAAAGCAAATAAATATATAGAAGAATAAATTTCACAAGATTGAGTTAATTTATATGTTTATTTATTTTCT
>QRFJ01001348.1:195228-223134 GCA_006176705.1 Cocos nucifera
CAAGGTGAAGCTTTGGTACAGGCGAAGCCAGGCTATGGGTTAAAGGCTGCTTCGAAGCAATGGGTCGAGAAGTAGAGCCAAGCTTCTACACCATCTTTCTGATATTGATTTCTGGAGGCCTAGGGTCCTTTTTATAGTGCTAGGAGGGCTGGATATTTTTTTCTAAAGGCAATATGGGACTAATAGCCTTTGTAATCGTCAAAATATAAAGAAATTCGGATAAAATTTGAATCAAAATAGCTCTGATATGACTCTGGTAAATCTGATAAAATCCAGCCATTCAACAGGAATCCAACGGTCCAAAAATCATCAAAATCGGATGCAGATCAGCTCAGATCGGGTCGGATTAAATTCTGGCCGTTGGATCGCGCTTGATCGAGGAAATCTGGCCGCAAATCGTGCTTCGGGAGTCTTGATCACCGCCGGCAGCATTCTGGACCGTCGGATCTTCATCACTTGGTTTTCTGGCCGTTGGATCGTGCCAGATCGCTTAATAGAATTTGAATCAAGCCTGGAAATCACCACCGCCGTCCGATCATGACCGCAATCAACCGCAGCCGTCCGATCGCGCAATTACTATTCCCATGGACCGGATGGACCGGCCGCACCGCACACCGCAGCCAATCAGCGCTTCTATCGCCGAGTGAAATGACCAGATTGCCCTGTGAGCCGCGATAAATTTCTGTAGACCCTTTAAGGGTCTAGGTCCGCCACGTGGCAATCTCTGATTCGCCGGATTTTGCTGAGCTGGCGGTCCACGTCCTGGATCGTGGACCGGCTGATGGCTTCAATGGCTGAGTCAGGCTTTGATGGCTTGGCTTGGCTTGGTGGCTCGGCTTACGGAGCCGGCTGAGCCATTTTCTTTTTTTTTATTTAATTTTTATTTATTTTATATCTTTCAAAATTCATATCTTTTCCATTTTAGCTCCGTTTTACTTAAAATTTATTTCGTTATGATCAAAAAAATGAGCTCTTTCCATTGATAATAAAATTTTATTTTTTAATTTTTATTAATTTTTATTATTTTTTAATTAATTTTTTAATTAATAAAAATATGAATTTTTCAAAAATTATATATAAATTGATTAATAATTTTTAAAAATTAATATAAATTAATTAATAAATTAATACTTTTATTGGTGAATTTATGATGCTTATCAAGCATCGAGTCAGTCATTAACAAGAAGATAGACTTCCTGATGACTACTCGAGGTGGTCACGCTCAGTGCTCTCATTCTCTAACGAGTACCTGTACTCTCGCTTTGGTGTCTCCACACCATAGACTCAAGACTCATCTACTAAAGAGAAGCGATTGTACACCAATCTTTCAGATCAATCACCATCCTCATGATGATCCTATGGTCGAGAGCATTTTATGAGTTAATAATGATTATTCATGTCTTAAATTTTCAACTCTTGAAAATATGAATTATCATTATCATTAACTCAAAGGATGTATCACAGACACTAAATATACATATGTGATAGAAAATAACCCATTTTATTGATTATAGTCAAAATTATAATTTTTCCCTTAGAAGTGTATTACAAGTGTCAGCCAATGCTGGCTTCTAGGGCACATATATCTAATAGCATCATATATCTATTCATATTTTGCTGTTACTAGTGGCACAGTACAACATGAAGTTGGAGCAGATGGATGTGAAGACGGCCTTCCTTCATGGCATATTAGAGAAAAAAATTTGTATGAAGCAGTCAAATGGTTTCATAGAGATTGGACAGGAGGAAAAGGTGTGTTTATTGAAGAAGTCACTGTATGGCCTGAAATAATCTCCTCGTCAGTGGTATCACAAATTTGATAGCTTTATTTTGTGCCTGGGATTTGTTAGATGTGAACATGATAGTTGTGTCTACATCAAGGATGTAGATGAAAATGATGCCCCATACCTGCTATTGTATGTTGATGATATGCTCATAGCTAGCAGGAGTATGAAGGCTATGAAAGGATTGAAAAGGACATTATCAGCTGAATTTGACATGAATGACCTGGGTCCAATACTGAAAATCCATGGAATGAAGATTTGCATAGATAGATACAAAGGAGTGCTCCATTTGTCATAAAAAAGATATATCCAAAAAGTTCTAAAAAGGTTTGGGATGGAGAAGGCCAAACCTGTAGAGACACCATTGTCGAGCCATATGTCTCTCTCCAAGTATCAAAGCCCCCAGTCAGAAGAAGAGAAAGAGTATATGGATGGAGTTCCTTATGCAAATACTGTAGGTAGTAAGATGTACACTATAGTGTGCTATATACTAGATATAGCACATGCAGTGAGTACGATTAGTAGATATATGGCTAACCCTAGAAAGGTACACTAAAAAGCATTGAAGTGGATATTAAGGTATCTACAGGGAATAAGGGATTATGGTTTGGTGTTTGGTGGGCAGTCGAGAGAATTTAAAGATAGAGGTTCAGATCCTCTGAAAGAATTTGTAGATGCAAATTATGCAGATGATCTTAATACAAGAAGGTCTACTACTGGATATCTCTTCTACATGTATGGTGGACCGGTGTCTTAGAGATAAATCCTTCAACCAATCATAGTCTTGTCTGCCATAAAGGCTAAGTACATTGGCATTACTGAGGCTACCAAAGAATTAATTTGACTTAGGAGGCTGATTGTTGAGATGGGAGTGGAGCAGATTATGGTTAAACTATATAGTGATAGTCAGAGTGCTCTATTGCTTGCACAGAATCCAATTTATCATACATGCACAAAGCATATAGATATAAGGTACCACAAGATTAGAGAGCTGATGGAGGAATGTGAAGTGGAACTGATGAAAGTTCATACAAAGAAGAATCAATCTTATGCACTCACGAAGGTACTCTCTAGAGATAGTTTTCAGATGTGTGTGACATGGATGGATTTGCAAGGAGGAGATGAGTTCACAAGAACTTGAAAGTACCAAGGTGGAGAATGTGAGCTCAAAAATGGCACGCTCAAGTCTTGAGAACATGAGAAGATAGGTCATGGGAAGATGAGAGCAAGCCGAAAGGAAATCAGCCTGGAAAGCAAAGTTTAGAAACTTAGCCGACTCACCTTGAGATTGGGTCAGCTAAGTTGGGAACTGGATCAGCTTAGTCTAGGACTGGATTGGCTATATCTCAGACAAAAATTTAGATAAAAAGTAGTATTTTTGGGCTGTTGGCATGGTACACAACTGAGACTGAGCCGACCTAATCGCAGGCTCAATTTTCGTGGGTATGTTTTGTGTACGTGAGTTGTTTTGGATTTGGAGAGTTTTTCTATGAGCTTGGGGATCCTTTTGTAAAGTATATATACTAAAAATAGGTCAAGGTTGTATATGATGCTAAATTCATTGAAATAAAGCTCTTTTCTCCCAAAAATCACTACTACTCTTCTTCTTTATTCCTTGAAACCATTGATCATGCTTCCACGGTAATCTCTAAGGAGTTCTTTCTTATTGCTTGGCTGATCACCAGTGGCCATGCCAGTCCATGTGTGGAACTAATTTTCACAATAGCTATTCAGTCAGGTCATCACGAGTATCAAGTCCATCTACAGGATAAGGATCTGCTTGCTTTCCTTCTTGTAAGGTAATGGTGTAACAGTGTCACGCCAATGCTTGATCTCCTTTGACTTCTCTAACCCCATGGCTTGTTGGGAATTTTATCTTCAAGTAATAGGTCGAAACCATAGCTTGAAGTGCATTTAAACCAGGTAAGCCAAGAATTGCATTATAAGTAGAAGGAGCCTTTACTACTAGAAAATCAACTTGAGCCTTTAATTGCTTTGGATATCGATCTGTCATAACAGACAAAGTTATTATTCTTTCAACCAGCACTACATCACCAGTAAATCTTACTAATGAAAAACTTATTGGTCCCATGCAATTATCAGGTATAGATATTTTAGAGAATGTATCATAAAATAAAATATCAGTAGAGCTTCCATTATCAATTAAAATGCGGTGTACATCATAATTAGCAATGTTCAAAGTAACTATAACCATATCATTGTGTGAAAATTAAATCTCTTATGCATCTTCAGTGAAAGTAATAGGCTCCTTAGTCCTCTACCTCTTTGCTGGCTCTGCTGATCCACTGGCCTCTTCCTACCGATGTCTCCTAGCAATAGTATTGATGATTCCAAGTAGGGGCCAATTTTCTTGTAGTTCATCTCTTCGAGGTGGTTCAGGCTACGGTAGGGCTCTTGGCCAATCTTTCCTTCTTTCTAACCAACGTTGGAGGAATCGACCCAGGCGGTCTCTTCTGATTAGCTCCTCAATCTCATCTTGAAGCTGGATGCATTCTTCAGTCTCATAACCATGGTCATAATGGTAGAGGCAATACTTGTTAGGATTGTGCTTGGCTGAGTGAGTCTTCATTCTCTCCGACCTCGATAGCTGCTCCTTTATTTCCATCAGTACTTGAGTCTTGGGGGAATTCAGAAGAGTATGGTTATGGAACCATCAGGAAGGAGAGTTCCATCATGCCCTCCATTCTGGACTTTCTGGTCGACGAGCTCGTGGAGGATCCCGAGCTCGTCTGTGCTCAGGAGGAGTTCTGGAGTGCGGCCAAGCTTTACCCGACTTTTCAATGATTGCAGGCTTGCTAGATTCACCCACCTGCTGCTCTCCTGTGGCCTCTTCATCTTTCAGTTTGAAGACCTCCTCCACTCAAGCTTAGCCTTCTGCCCAGGCCAACATGTCAGCAAAATTTCAAGGGTACTTCTTCTCCAAGGAGAACAGGAGATCATTCTTCTAGAGACTACCCTTTAGTGTGGTCATAGCAATAGATTGGTCCAAGTTTTGGACCTTCAAGGTAGCAGTATTAAAGTGGCTGACATAAGCTCGAATGGACTCCCCTTCCTTCTACTTAAAATTAATAAGAGAGTTTGAACCTTATCTCTAATACCGGCTGCTGATGAAATGGGCCACAAACTGATGGCTCAGCTGATCAAAAGAAATGATGGTACCCAATTTAAGACTCAAGTATTAGTTTCTTACTACTTCTTTCAAAATGGAGGGGAAGGCTCTGCACAAGATAGCATTAGACGCGCCATGGAGTAATATCATGGTCCTAAAAGCTTCGAGGTGGTTGACTGGGTCAGTGGTCCCATCATAACTTTCAAACTAGGAGAATTTGAAGTTCGATAGAATGGACTCCTACATGATGCGAGTCGAGAAAGTAGGGTCGGTGCAGATATCATCATGGTGAGTGGGGGCAATATGGCAAAGTTCATTGATTCGTCGATTCATTTCTTGAAGCTTCTGATCGAGAATATCATCTCAATCATGGATCTCAAAGCATAGCTGACTGGAGGGGGTTAGTGATTTTCTAGAGATGAAATCATGATCTGAACAGGGGTTCTTCTCTCTCTGCTTTCCCTTCTCAGGAGTCACTGACCTACTCACCCAAGTGGATCTTCTAGGCACCAAATCTTAGCATTCTAGCAAGGGTCTTTCCAGCTGAATTGGTGCTAAGAGCTACTGCATGGCCTGTACTACTTCAGTAAGGCTCTTAACCTACTGTGTCAGTAGGTTGAACTGCTCTAGATCCACCATGGCTACTAGTGGGGGTTGTGGTGTTGACAATGAAGTCAAAATGGGCTGATCCGATTGAGATCTAGCAATAGAGATGGTGGATCGTTAAGTTGAAGCTCTCTTGGGTGGCATGTTATCAGAATATAAGAAAGATCAGAGAGAAAAGAACTACAAAATTGGAGAGGAGAGAAAGAAGATGAACTCGATTAGGTACTTCTTTAAGAACAAGGGCTCCATATTTCTTCTTCTAGTGCCAATTCTGTTGGTACAAAAAAATGGTGCTAACACTGGAGTTCATTGGAGCTAGTGAAGATAAGGCCGTTGACAAGACTTGTAAGAAGAAGTCCAAACCAGAGGTGGGTGGCTTCGATAGGATCATCCAACGATCAAGTTAGCTTTCTGATCAACAAGAATAAAGTACTCAAGAAAAATGTAAGCAGAGATGAGTGCTTAGAGAAAAAACATATCTGGAGGATCCCTTATATAGATGGAGCCTATAACAGAATGAAAGTAATAGCCATAACAAAATATTAGTGGGCCGTTCGGACCATGTGGAGTTTGTTATGGAGAGTGGACTGTTGTTTATCATGATTTGTAGGTGGTTGAGTTCTATTTGTTGGAGTTTAGATGCAGCTTTTGCACCTATTAGTAGGCCGCGCATGTTGGGAAGAAAAATTTGGAGCTAGGTAGGCTGAACTTGGAGATTGGCTTGTGAATGGCAAGTGGCGAATCTATAGCTAATTGGAATCTATTGGTGCTATCTTTAAAAGCTTAGAGGAGTTCGGCCAACTTTGAGGAGTTTGGCTATCTTCGAAGTCGGTCAGGGATTGATGGGAGCATTCAAGCTAGAAGCCAAAGAGAGAATCATCGAACTTTCCAAACTATCATTAGATTTTTTGGATGAGTTCAACTATCTTCTAGATGGACTAGGAGTTAAAATGGGTGAACTTCTTGCTAGTGCCACTCGCTTTGCTTTCAAAAACTCTGCTGTACTCAAGAACGATCTAAAGTTTGGATTGAAGGAGTGTTGTAGTTTATTATTTATAGAGTGGTTGCTATTCTGGATTGGGAATCAAATTCATGTTGATGACAAAGTTCTTTCACTATCCAAATTAGTTCGATCGATATGCATGGTATAGACTAGCTAGATCTATAATTATCAAAAAGAGATGAAGGAATTCAGCCACACACGAGTTCTATCATTATCCATAAACTAGTGTAAAGAAGTTCAACTGGGATAGAGTCTAACTGGAGAGGAATTTGGGTGGGCGAGGTTCCTGCCATAAGGTTAATGAGATATGCTGTATGCCATAAAAAAAATTTGGCCACACTCAAGATTTGCCATAGACAAAATTGGAGGGTGTTATGGTTCAATATTGGATAGAGCATCATGACCAGAGTTAGTTATCATGCTGTTTACTATTTAAGTTTGGCCTGATGGAACTCATCAAATCTTGAAGGAGTTCTACAATTGCTGAGAGAGAGGATTGTTACCATTAAGAAGTTTGTCTAGCATACATAGTTTGAAGGTCAACCTCCTTGAGTTAAATCAGTTTAATTGAAGTTTGGCCATGATTGTTGCAACTTCAGATGAAGTCATATCTACTTCGGACTTCTCACTAGGCTTTGGCGGGAGTTATTTTATCCCCAACAAGAATTATTGCAAAATAGTGGACTTAGAGTGGAACAATAAAGACTATAAGCTTGACTAAATCAAGCTGATAAAATAACTTAAATAATTAATAGTTCGGGCTAACCATATGTTGAAATCAAGATGCGATGGTCTTTATATCCCATCATTCTTCTGGTCGTCAAATAATAGGATGTGGAGTGTATTGTTTATACCACATTATGTGTATATGCTATGTGGCGAACCCATCACACTGATGGATGATTTTTAGTGAGTTTGACATGATGGTAAATAGATGATTGAGCAGAAGAACAATGAAAGTTAACTTGACTCAATGAAAGGTCTAATCTAGTTGTTGGTGAAATAAGGTTGGCAGGTTAATTTAACTTTGTAAATATAAATCCATAAGCTAGCAAATGCAGATGGGAGAGTTGCAATACCCGAATATTCAGGACTTAGTCAATTGGGTTAAGTGGGCATAACTATCCATGATGTGCAACCACCAAAGAGTGGAGAGAGAAAGTATGGTTATATAAAAAGGATCTTATGGAAAAGGAAAAATGCCCTTTTCTATAGAATAAAACCCATCTTTTATCTTTAATATTAGTTTCATGATCGTTTTATGGTATTATAATTTTATAGTAGTTTAGGTAGCATTTCATCAACCAAAAATCTTGAAGTTTGAAGGCATTCAAACATAATATCCTCTTCCTCAAATTTCGGCCATAGGTTGGTACACATTGCATAAGCACTTCACTCTACCATATATTTGATATCCTATTTTCGATTGTAAAACTTAGGAAATAGTGTTGTCCATGTTCCATATCAAGTTATCTTTCTCTCTCCATTCATCCGTGAGGCTTTTCTCCTCATCCTTGAGTCACTTTCTCTTCCATCAAGCTCTATTCCTAGTTAAGATATCCATCCTAAGTGTGTATTATGTGGCTAAGGACTATGACTAGTAAACACCATATTTTGTAAATTATTATCTATTGGTACAAAATATGGTGCTAATGCCAGAGTTCACTAGAGCTGGTGAAGAAGCGACCGTCGATGAGACCTACAAGATGAAGCCGAAGTTGGCTCTGACAGGACCCGCTGATGATCAAGTTAGTTTCCTGACTAATAGAAATAGAGTACTCATGAGAAAGTAAATAGAGATGAAAACTTAAAGAGTAGATGCGTATCTAGAGGGTCCCTTTTATAGATGGAGTGCATAACAGATTGATGGTGACAGCCATAACCGTCTGCTAGTAGGCCGTTTGGGTCATGTGGAGTTTGTTACGAAGGTGAGCTATCATTTATCATGACTTGTGGACAGTTGAGGTTAATTTGTTGGATTTTGGTTAAAAGCTTCTGTGCTTGGGTGCAAATTGTTCATACAGAATTTGGGATCGTGTGGGTTGATCTTGGAAATTGGCTTCTAAATCGCAAAGGGCAAACTTGCAGGTTAGCTGGATTATGCTATTGTTCCCTTTGATAGCTTTGAAGAGGTCAGCCACCTTCAAGGTTGGCTAGGAGCAGACATGAATGTTCAAGCTGGAGACCCAAAAGAGGGTAGTGGGTTTCTCACTAAGGACCGCAGCCAGGGTTTCTTGGAGGAGTTCGATCATGATGGTAAAAATCTGGGATCCACGGGCGATTGAGATGGGCAAAGGTCAAGACTCCAAACTCCCTGTTGGTACTATCTTCACTGCTTTCTAAAGTTCAGCATATACTTAAGATCAACCCAAAAGAGCACCAAGATTCCTTATTGATAGGGTAGTGGCTGCTTATTTCAGATTGGAGATCAGACTTGCATTGACGATGAAGTTCTTTTACTGTTCAACTTTGCCTGACCGATACATATGATATAAGCTGGCTAGATCTACAATCATCCGGAGGAGAGGAAGGAACTCGGTTGCTCTCCAAAGTCAGCCACTATTCATAGAGTAGAGCAAAGAAATCTGGTTGGAAAAAATTCATCTGAATGAAGCTTGATTAAAGAGGAGTTCGGCTGGGATGGAATTCATAATATGAGATTGGTGAGATCTACCACTTGTCACAGGGGAATTCAACCATCTCTGAGGTCGGCCGTCAAACAAAGCCGGGCTTCACTTGGGGTCCTACTGCCCATCTTAAATTCAGGATCATAATCAACTGAATGGGGACTCCTTTCACTATTCAAGTTCATCTGAACGATGTTCATCATGTCTTTGAACTATTTTGTAGTCACTAAAAGAAGGCTAATAGATATAACTGAGAAATTCATCCAACATATATGGTCTAAAGGTTGGCCTCCTTGAATTAAATTGGAGTGGAAGAACAGCTTAGTTGAAGTTCAGTCACGATTGCTACAACTCCCGATGGAATCATATCAAAGTCAGAGTTCTTATTGGACTTTGGCGTGAGTTATTTTATCCCCAACACTTATTTTCCTACTCCCAAGTTTGAAGATTGAATGAAGAGAATACTGAAATTATGTCTGTCGAAGTCCTTCGTTAGTTTTTCGCTTCCAGAAGGTAAAAAATTTTGGCTTTTTCCAACTGGCGTCGAAGCCTCTTAATGAGCAAATGACTTCAAAAAAACTTTTATTTTGAAATTTCCCCCAGGGCAGTGCTCCAAGTACGACACCATAACTACTTCGTCGGATGTCAGCTGTGAGTAGGACACGTGGTAGGTGAGGGATGGGCGGAGAGGATCTGTAATAATGACCTCCTTTGATTTCCTTCGGCTATTTAAATGGCTCCTTCTCCCTAACTTCTCACTTTTGCTTGTGCTTTTCTCCCTCTTCTTTCATTCTTTGACTTCTCCGAGTCCAAGTGCTTTGCTCCATTTCTCCTATGACAATCTTGTTTTTGATCATCTTGCGATTCTTTGGCTGCAACCTCTCCTACTTCAACTACTTTAGATTAGTGCTCTAACCTTGCTTTCGGATTTTTCTGCTTGTTTTTTTTGCTTTTTGGTGCTTAGGAGCTTTGATAAGAATGCGATGTTGTCATTAAGACACCATGTCTATTAGTTTAATCTAACTTCTTAAAATAATTAGAAATGCATAGATAGCAGTAACTTGGATCAAATCCATAAGGAAGATAGTATTTTTAGATTTAAAATATTTAATTTTCTTAAAAAAAAAGAAAAAGATTTGAAAATAAAATTTGAAGTCAAAAATTAAAATTTAAAATTATGAAGTGAAAATTAAATTATGAAGAAAAGTAAACTTGATACTAAGATCTACTAATTTGATCTTAGCATCTACTTGCAGTAAAATAAAGAACAATAATTAAAGTATAAAAATTAAATTATAATAAAAATAAAAAACTAAAATTAAAGTGTAAAAAAATAAAATTTGTATTAATTAAAATTTTAAAATTTAAATACATAAAATTTAAAAAAAATAAAATAAAATAGTCTAATCTCTGATCTTGAATCGGCATTGGTGGAAAGATGGTGTAGAAGCCCAGCTCTTCTTCTCAGCATCCATTGCTTTGAAGCAGCCATTAACCCATAGCTTGGCTTCCCCCTATACCAAAGCTTTACCTTGATCAGAGATGTTGATTTCTAGAGGCCTGGGGTCTTTTTTATAGAGCTAGGAGGGTTGGAGAGTTTTCTTCTGGATAATATGGGACTAAGGAGCTCTTTCATTATCAAAATACGAAGAAATCTGAGTGAAAAATAGATTAAAAGGAGTCTTGGATAAATTTTGTTGCTCTAGATGAAATTTGGCCATTGAAAGAAATCTAACGGACCAAAAATCATCAAAATCGGATGCGTATCGGCTCAAATCGGGTTTGATTAAATTCTTATCGTCCAATTGAATTAATCAGGAGAAAATCTGGCCGTTAGATCGAGTTTTGGATGTTTTTATCAAGTTAAGAGCTTTCTGGACTGTTGGATCTTCATTGACTAGTTTTTTGGCCATTGGATAGCGCCAAATCGTTGGTAGAATTTGAATCAAACCTGGAAATAACCACCGTTGTCTGATCTTGACCGCAATCAACCGCAGCCATCCGATCATGCAATTACTATTCTCATGGATCGCATGGACCGGCCGCACTACACACCACAGCCAATCAGTGCTTTCGTTGTTGAGTGAAAAGACCAAAATGCCTTATGAGCTGCGATAGATTTTCTATGAACCTTTAAGGGTCTAGGTCCACCCCATGTCACTCTGTGATTCATCGATTTCTGTTGAGCTGGTGGTCCATGCTTGGATTATGGATTAGTTGGTGGCTTCTATGACTGAGTTGGCTTTGATGGCTTGGCTTGGCTTGGCTTGGTGGGTTTGCTTGCGGAGCCGGTTGAGTCTTTTTTTATTTAATTTTTTTCTTTTATCTTTAGAAATTCATATCTTCTCCATTTTAGCTTTGTTTTGCTTCAAACTTATTTCGTTGTGATAAAAAAAATGAGCTTTTTCAATTGATAATAAAATTTTATTTTTTTTATTTTTTTTTATTTTTTTTATTTTTTAATTAATTTTTTAATTAATTTTTTAATTAATAAAATATTAATTTTTCAAAAATTATATATAAATTGACCATTAATTTTTAAAAATTAATATGAATTAATTAATAAATTAATAATTTTATTGATAAATTTATGGTACTTATCACACCTCCCAAGTTAAACTTTGCTCGTCCTCGAGTAAAGAAAGAATTTAGTTTTAAATATTTTTTAACTTTAGCATTTCAAATTTTATCTAAGTAGTTTTTAAAATGGTCGTTGATATTCAATAGAGCTTAAGTGAGACATATTATTGGGGTATTAATACTTATCAATAGAGAAATTAAGTAAAAAATATTAAATTTTTTTGAACTTTTTCTAAATTATCCTATCTTTATCTTTGATTTGTCTAAACTTTCATATAGGCAAGTGTATTGCTACTTTATCATTTATTTATTAATTTTTATTTTTATATTGTTCATTTTTTGTTGCGAATATCATTGCTTACTTAGGCAACGGGACCCGATTACTTGGTGAAAAATCAATATTTTTTTTTTTAACGTTGTACCATTATTGAGTGTCTTAACCCTTTAAGTTTTCTATTTGATCCATGTAGCGAGTCTTGGGCTAATGACTCCTAAATCAGTTGGCTTTAGGGCACTAGGTATAGAATATCCCTTCGGCTTACTAGCTCAAATCAAACAGACTACGAATTAAAACTAGCTTTACAATAAGCTTCTTTTTCCTTCCCACCTTTTGATGCAAAACTTAATGCTTGCTTAGGCAAAGAGATCTAGTTACTCAGTGAGAACTATTTAAAAATTATTTTATTTAATTTTTTATATAAAAATTATTTTATTCAATTTTTTATATGAAGAAACGTATAGTAATCCTACATAAGTCTATAAAAAGTAGACTTTTCTTTGATGCTAGTAGAAAAAAATTAGAAATGCTCCAAGAAAAAAAATTTTAAGTTCTAGACTTAATTCTTTATTGAATTTTCTTAATACTTGATTCCTCAATATCTCACAGATTTTTTGATATATGCATCAATTTTTTTTTAGAAATGCTTAGTTTAATTTGATTCTTAAGCATAATCAGGTATTTAAATACTAAATACTAACTTTCTTGAGGATTTAAAATTTTTAAAATTTTTTATTCTCCCTCACAACTTAATCGATATTGTCCTCAATGGAAAAGAAAACGTAAAGGATGTAATAAAGAATATGAAAGAATACACCTGACTCAGTATATTTTTGGTCCAACACATGTCTTTAAAAATTTGAGCTCTCCCTCCAACTTATTCAGATTATCCTAAAAAGAAAATAAACTAAAAAGATAAATTAAATAAAAAAAAACTAAATATTGAATTATCTTCCAACAAGCGCTAAGTTTATCATCTTCAGTCAGACATAATGCAGCTTACTATCCTGTGTCGAATATTGGATTGACAAATTTTAATAATTTTGGTTTACCAATCTCAGAAAGTTGATTTATAATTCCATTATTGATATAATCATTATTAATTTTAGGGACATAATTTATGATCCCATGCTCAGACCCATATTTATTAAGAATTTTTTCTATTTATTCTTCTAAAATGCTCATGAATTGAGTTTTTGTATTAAGAGTTAAGTTTGATTCAATGGGTGCTGGAATGGTGACTAAAGATGATTTTAATTCTAGAGGTAAATTAATATGATCTTGTTTAAATAACTCCATTGACTCTTCATTACATACCTCTTGATTTTTGTAAAAAAAACCGACTTCTAGGGTTGAACGGAATAGGACATTAGGTTTATAAGTCTTGGGTAAATCATCTATTCTCTTTTTCTATCTTATTTAAACTAGAACTAGCATTAGTACTAATTCCTAACTCAGGTTTTTCTATGTGGTTAGTCTCAGTACTAATCTGTTCCTCTAAATTTTTATTTTGGCTAGCATCAGTACTAGCTTCTCTCATCTGATCTTAGTATGGATCTATAAGAATCCTATAGCTTTTAAGTTTAGAAATTACTTTGGCATTCTCAGATTGGGGATTCTTAAGTGAGACATTAAATTGATAACTTGGCCTAGGTGGTTGGTGGACAATAGGTGGATTATTTAAAATTGGTAGGCTCGATAGTTGATCTAGTTTTCTCTTCATGTTAGACTTAACTAATTATCCTATTTGAACTTCTAGCCTGATGATAGATTGCTGTTGAATCAGAATCAATTGTTGAAGTTGGTTAAATTTATCATCGGTTAGATTGGTCTGTTGAGGAGGTGGGTATGATAGCTGGTTGTTATATGATGGCTGGGTAAACTGACTAGGCTGACCATTATTATAGGCATAGTTTTGATATTGGAGCCTATTTTGATAGTTTTGGATAAGTGAAATTTGGATCTGAGCCTGAGTCTATTGGGATGTCCAAGAAAAATTAGAGTAGTTACTCCAATGCTGGTTATATGAATTTGAAAGAAGATTATTAACCGACTTAGAGTAGCCTTGAGTAGCTTGAACTTATTCTTGGAAAAAGGTGAAAACTGTGCAGTCATAGATATTCATGATGGGTTGGGCTAGGTGATGTGAATTATGCAGGAGATTGTTGACCTAGGAGTAGGAGTTGATCTAATTTCTAAGCAAGAAGGTCAACTTTATCTAATTTTTGAACTATTAGGTTCAGATTAGCCATTTGATTATCAGATTTAATGTGAATCAACCATTCAACTAAGTTCAACTAAATTAGAAAAAATGATTTTTTATCGTGCATGTATTAGTGTAACCCTAATATATGGTTCAAAATTTTTTAGATTTTTTTTAGAATTTATATATATATTTATTATTTTATTATATTATTTTATTTAATTTTTTTAATTTTTTTATTTATTATTTATTATTTTTAATTTAATTTAATTTAATTATTATTTTTAATATATATTTTTAGTTTAATTTAATTTTTAATTTAATTTTTATTTTATTTTATTTTATTTTTGAAGAGGAAAAAGAGAGGAAAGAAATAAAAGTTCTAAAAAAGAGGTCCTAAGGAGTCCTAGCTAAGAAGAGAGAGAAAAATTAGGTTTAATTAGTGATAATGTTGGTTAGTAATCAAGTTGGTCAATCAATTCTGACTAAGGGTTATTCTAGATTTAGACAGTTCCTAACTGCCAAGATCACCTTCAAGCCCTCTAAGTATAGGATAGCCAGTCAACTAGTCAGATAAGTGTAAGATCGGTAGGAGTCCTTCCATTGCTTGCCTTAGACACCAATTGTGCTTGGCCAGGTAAGCTAACAGGAACCAATTAGAAACCACCTTCCTTCGGGCGCAGTCGTCCCTGAACCACTTTCCTAGACATCCAGTCAAATTGGCTAACTTATCCTAACCTGGTTCAACTCTTAGGATTTCTTATCCTATTGAGCTCGAGTTCCTAGGGCTTGATGTCTAATTGATTTTAAAATTAAAGGCTTAGGTCAATGCAGGATGTTGGTTGGTTGTTTGTGGGCCAAGGAAGGGTGATCAAATCTCCCATCCTTATCTTATTTAATTGGGTTGTGCCCTTAATTTGGTTTAATATGAATATGCACAAAAAAAAAATTTTCAATCAAAGGGTTCTATGCAATTTAAACTAGATGCATGCAACTAATTGAATTCTGAAAGGCTTACCTTGCCTCCAGCAATCACCAAAAAAAAAAAAATAAAAATAAAACTAATATGATGCATGCTCTAAATAGTTAGGATTTCTAATCTTATCATGAGACTTTTAATTAGGTTTAAATAAATATTTTTTTAAATTAATTTAAAAATAAAATAAATAAATAAATAAATAAAAAGAAAAGAGGACTAGGGTTAGGATTGATCTCACCAAGATTAGATGCTTTCTTCCTTTTCTTTTTTTTTCCTGTAAAATAAATAAATAAAAAGTTAGTAAGCAATATTTAAAAAAAATATTTATAAAAAAATTAAAAAAATCAAAAAAAATAGCATCTATTTTTTCTATGCCAAAAATTTGATAAGAACGCGATGTTATCATTAAGACATTATGTTTATCAGTTTAATCTAACTTCTTAAAATAATTAAAAATGCATAGATAGCAGTGAGTCGGATCGAATCCATAGGAAAGATAGTATTTTTAGATTTGAAATCTTTGATTTTTTTTAAAAGAAAAGAATTTTGAAAAAATTTTAAAAAAGTGAAGTCGGAAAAATTAAAAATTAAAAATTAAAAGTAGAAATTAAATTATGTAGAAAAGTAAACTTGGTACTAAGATCTACTAGTTAGATCTTAGCATCTACTTGCAGTAAAATAAAGAACAATAATTAAAGTATAGAAATTAAATTATAAAAATAAAAAATAAAAATTAAAATATAAAAAAATAAAATTTTTATTAATTAAAATTTTAGAATTTAAATACATAAAATTTAAAAAAATAAAATAAAATAAAATAGCCTGATCTCTGATCTTGGATCGGCATTGGCAGAAAGATGGTGTAGAAGCTCCAGCTCTTCTTCTCGGCACCCATTGCTTCGAAGCAGCCTTTAACCCATAGCCTGGCTTCGCCCTATACCAAAGCTTCACCTTGATCGGAGATGTTGATTTCTGGATGGCCTAGGGGTCCTTTTTATAGAGCTAGGAGGGCTGGATATTTTCTTCTAAAGGCAATGTGGGACTAATAGCTCTTTGTTATCAAAATATGAAAGAAATCTAAATAAAATTTGAATTAAAATAGCTCTGGATGAATTCTGTTGCTAAATCTGATAAAATCCAGCCATTCAATAGGAATCCAACGGTCCAAAAATCATCAAAATCGGATGCAGATCAGCTCAGATCAGGGTCGGATTAAATTCTGGCCGTTGGATCGCAGCTTGATCGGAGGAAAATCTGGCCGCAAATCGATGCTTCGGGAGTCTTTTGATCACCGTCCGGGAGCTTTCTGGACCGTCGGATCTTCATGGGCTGGTTTTTTCTGGCCATCCGGATCGTGCCAGATCGCTGTTGAAATTCGAATCAAAATCCCGGAAATAACCACCAGCCGTCCGATCTTGACCGCAATCAACCGCAGCCGTCCGATCGCGCAATTACTGTTCCCATGGACCGCGTGGACCGGCCGCACCGCACACCACAACCAATCAATGCTCCTATTGCCGAGTGAAAAGACCAAAATTACCCTATGAGCCGCGATAAATTTCTGTAGAACCCTTTAAGGGGTCTAGGTCCACCACGTGTCGCAATTTCTGATTCGCCGGATTTTGCTGAGCTGGCGGTCCACGCCTGGATCGTGGACCGGCTGAGATGGCTTCAATGGCTGAGTCGGCTTTGATGGCTTGGCTTGGCTTGGTGGCTTGGCTTGGAGCCGGCTGAGCCATTTTCTTTTTTTTTAATTTAATTATTTATTTTATATTTTTAAAAATTCATATCTTTTCCATTTTAGCTCCGTTTTACTTGAAATTTATTTTGTTGTGATCAAAAAAATGAGCTCTTTCTATTGATAATAAAATTTTATTTTTTAATTTTTATTATTTTTATTATTTTTTAATTAATTTTTTAATTAATAAAAATATGAATTTTTTCAAAAATTATATATAAATTGATTATTAATTCTTAAAAATTAATATAAATTAATTAATAAATTAATACTTTTATTGATGAATTTATGATACTTATCACACCCCCCAACTTAAGCTTTGCTCGTCCTCGAGTAAAGAAAGAATTTAGTTTTAAATACCTTTTAACTTTAGAGTTTCGAATTTTACCTAAGCAATTTTCAAAATGGCCATTGATATTCAGTAGAGCTTAAATGAGATATATCATTGGGGTATTAATACTTATCAATAGAAAAATTAAGTAAAGAACATTAAATTTTTCAATTTTTTCTAAATTATTCCTACTTTTATCTCTGATTTGTCTAAACTTTCATATAGGCAAGGTGTATTGCTACTTCCATCCTTCATTTATTAATTTTTATTTTTACATTGCCCACTTTTTGATGCGAATATCATTGCTTACTTAGGCAACGGGATCCCGGTTACTCGGTGGAAAACCAATATTTTTTTTTTTTTTTTTTTAACGTTGTACCACTATTGAGTGTCTTAACTCCTTAAGCTTTCTATTTGATCCATGTAGCGAGTCTTGGGCCAATGACTCCCAAACCAGTTGGCTTTAGGGCACTAGGTATAGAATACCCCTCGGGCTTACTAGCTCGAATCAAATAGGCTACGAGTTAAGACTAGCTTTACAACGAGCTTCTTTGCCCTTCCCACCTTTTGACGCGAAACTCAATGCTTGCTTAGGCAAAGAGGCCCGGTTACTCAGTGAGAAGTACTTGGAAACTATTTTATTAAAATAAATTTTTATATGAAGAAACGTATAGTTACCCTACACAAGCCTATAAAAAGTAGACTTTTCTTTGATGCTAGTAGAAATAATTAGAAATGCTCCAAGAAAAAAAATTTTTATATTCTAGACTTAACTCTTTATTGAATTTTCTTAATACTTGATTCCTCAATATCTCATAGATTCTCTGATCTGTGCATCAATTTTCTTTTAAAAATGCTTAGTTTAATTCGATTCTTAAGCATAATCAGGTATCTAAATACTAAATACTAACTTTTTCGAGGACTTAAAATTTTAAAATTTTTATTTTTCTCTCCCCCAACTTAATCGACATTGTCCTCAATGGAGAAGAAAAAATAAAGGATGTAATAAAGAACATGAAAGAATACACCTGATATACTCAGTATATTTTTGGTCCAGCACATGCCTTTGAAAATTTGAGCTCTCCCTCCAACTTATTCAAATTATCCTAAAAAGAAAATAAACTAAAAAGATAAATTAGATAAAAACTAAATATTGGGTTGCCTCCCAACAAGCGCTAAGTTTACCGTCTTCAGCCAGACACAATGCAGCTCACTATCCTGTGTCGAATATTGGATTGACAAATTCCAATGGTTTTGGATTGCCAATCTCAGAAAGTTGATTTATAATCCCATTATTGATATATTCATTGTTAATTTTAGGGATATAATTTATGATTCCATTCTCAGACCCATGTTTATTAAGAATTTCTCCTATTTGTTCTTTCTAAAATGCTCATGAATGGAGTTTTAGTATTAGAGTTAAGTTTGATTCAATGGGTGCTGGAATGGTGACTAAAGGCGGTTTTAATTCTGGAGGTAAATTAATGTGATCTTGCTTAAACAACTCCATTGACATTTCATTACATGCCTCTTTGATTTTTATAAGAAGAACCAGCTTCTAGGGTTGAAGGGAATAGGACATTAGGTTTATAAGTCTCGGGTAAATCATCTATTCTCTTTTCCCTTATTTCTATCTCATTTAAACTGGAACTAGCATCAGTACTAATTCCTGGCTTGGGTTCTTCTATGTGGTTAGTCTCAGTACTAACCAGTTCCTCTAAATTTTTATTTTGGCTAGCATCAGTACTAGCCTCTCTCACCTGGTCTTGGTATGGGTCCATAAGAATCCTATAGCTTTTAAGTTCAGGAATTACTTTGGTATTCTCAAATTGGGGATTCTTAGATGAAACATTAGATTGATAATTTAATCCAGGTGGTTGGTGGTCATTAGGTGGGTTGTTTGAAATTGGTAGGTTCGGTAGTTGATCTAGTTCTCTCCTCATGTTAGACTCAACTAATTATCCTATTTGAGCTTCTAGTCTGGCGATAGATTGCTGTTGAGTTAGAATTAATTGTTGAAGTTGGTTAAATCTATCATCAGCTAGATTGGTCTGTTGAGGAGGTGGGTATGAAGGCTGATTATAATATGATGGCTGGTTAAACTGACTAGGCTGACCATTATTATAGGCATAATTTTGATATTGGGATCTATTTTGATAATTTTGCTCAAGTGAAATTTGGGTCTGAGCCTGAGTCTGTTGGGATGTCCAAGAAAAATTAAAGTTACTCCAATCTGAATTATATGAATTTGAAAATGGGTCATTAATCAATTTGGAGTATCCTTGAGTAGCTTGAACTTGTTCTTGGATAAAATATGGAAAACTGTGCAGTCATAGGACATATTCACTTACATGATGGGTTGGACTAGCACAGATTGAATAAGATAATTAGAAGATGATGTGAATTGTGCAGGAGATTGTTGACCTAGGGTTAGGAGTTGATCTATTTTCTGAGCAAGAAGGTCAACTTTATCTAATTTTTGGACTATTAGATTCATATTAGCCATTTGATTATTATGTTTAATGTGAATCAACCATTCAATTAAGTTCAACTAAATCAGAAAAAGTGATTTCCTACCATGCATGTATTAGTGTAACCCTAATGTATGGTTCAAAAAAAATTTTTTTTAGAATTTTTTTTTTTTTATTTATTATTTTATTATTTTATTATATTTAAAAATTTTTTTTAATTTTTTTTATTATTATTTTTAATTTAATTTAATTTAATTATTATTTTTAATATTTTTTTAGTTAGTTTAATTTAATTTTTATTTTATTTTATTTTATTTTATTTTTAGAGGAGAAAGAAGAAAGAAAGAAGAGTTCTAAAGAAGAGGTCCTAAGGAGTCCTAGAACTAAGAAGAAAGAGAAGAATTAGGTTTAATTAGATTTGATGTTGGTTAGCAATCAAGTTGGTCAATCAATCCTGACTAAGGGTTATCCTAGATCTAGACAGCTCCTAACTGCCAAGGTCACCTTCAAGCCCTCCAAGTGTAGGATTAGCCAATCAACTAGCCAGGTAAGTGTAAGGTCGGTGGGAGTCCCCCCGTTGCTTGCCTTAGACACCAATTGTGCTTGGCCAGGTAAGCGAACGGAACCAATTAGAAACCACCTTCCTTCGGGCGCAGTCGTCCCTGAACCACTTTCCTAGACACCAGTCAAATTGACTTATCCTAACCCAGGTTCAACTCTTAGGATTCCTTATCCTATTGAGCTCGAGTTCCTAGGGTTGATGTCTAATTGATTTTAAAATTAAAGGCTTAGGTCAATGCAGGATGCTTGGTTGGTTGTTTGTGGGCTAAGGAAGGGTGATCAAATCCCCACCTTATCTTGTTTAATTGGGTTGTGCCCTTAATTTGATTTAATATGAATATGCACGAAAAAAAAAATTTTCAATCAAAGGGTTCTATGCAATTTAAACTAGATGCATGCAACTAATTGAATTCTGAAAGGCTTACCTTGCCTCCAGCAATCACCAAAAAAAAAATAAAAATAAAAATAAAACTAATATGATGCATGCTCTAAACAGTTAGGATTTCTAATCTTATCATGAGGCTTTTAATTAGGTTTAAATGAATATTTTTTTAAATTAATTTAAAAATAAAATAAATAAATAAATAAATAAAAAGAAAAGAGGACTAGGGTTAGGATTGATCTCACCAAAATTTGATGCTTTCTTCATTTTCTTTTTTTTTTCTACAAAATAAATAAAAAAAATTAGTAAGCAATATTAAAAAAAATTAAATTA
Source organism: Cocos nucifera (assembly GCA_006176705.1). Lineage (NCBI taxonomy): Eukaryota > Viridiplantae > Streptophyta > Magnoliopsida > Arecales > Arecaceae > Cocos > Cocos nucifera. The sequence continues at coordinate 216,234 of QRFJ01001348.1, forward strand.
ATTTACAAAAAAAATCAAAGAAATCAAAGAAAAAAATAGCATCTATTCCTTCCCCGGCAACGGCGCCAAAAACTTGATAGGAACGCGATGTTGTCGTTAAGACACCGTGTTTATCAGTTTAATCCGACTTCTTAAAATCATTGAAAATGCGTAGATAGTAGTGAGTCGGGTCGAATCCACAGGGAAGGTAGTGTTTTTAGATTTGAAATCTTTGATTTTTTAAAAGAAAAAGAAAAAAATTTTGAAATCAAAAGTGAAGTCGGAAAATTAAAAATTAAAAGTTAAAAATTTGCAGAAATTTAAACTTGGTACTAAGATCTACTAGTTAGATCTTAGCATCTACTTGCAATAAAATAAAGCAATAATAATTAAAGTGCAGAAATTAAATTATAATAAAAATAAAAAGCAAGAAATTAAAATGCAAAAATAAAATTTTTATTAATTAAAATTTTAGAATTTAAATACATAAAATTTAAAAAGAAAAAAATAAAATAAAATAGCCTGATCTCTGATCTTGGATCGGCATTGGCAGAAAGATGGTGTAGAAGCTCGGCTCTTCTTCTCGGCACCCGTTGCTTCGAAGCAGCCTTTAACCCATAGCCTGGCTTCGCCCTGTACCAAAGCTTCACCTTGATCGGAGATGTTGATTTCTTGGATGGCCTGGGGTCCTTTTTATAGAGCTAGGAGGGCTGGATATTTTTTCTAAAGGCAATATGGGACTAATGAGCCTTTGTAATCATCAAAATATAAAGAAATTTGGATAAAATTTGAATCAAAATAGCTCTGATATGACTCTGATAAATCTGATAAAATCCAGCCATTCAATAGGAATCCAACGGTCCAAAAATCATCAAAATCGGATGCAGATCAAGCTCAGATCGGGTCGGATTAAATTCTGGCCGTTGGATCGCGCTTGATCGGAGGAAATCTGGCCGCAAATCATGCGCTTCGGGAGTCTTGATCACCGTCCGGCAGCATTCTGGACCGTCGGATCTTCGCCTGGATCGAGTTTTCTGGCCGATTGGTGATCGCGCCAGATGCTTAATAGAATTTGAATCAAAATTCGGAAGCAACCACCGCCGTCCGATCCTGACCGCAATCAACCACAGCCGTCCGATCGCGCAATTACTGTTCCCATGGACCGCGTGGACCGGCCGCACCGCACACCGCAACCAATCAGCGCTTCTGTCGTTGAGTGAAAAAGACTAAATTACCCTTGTGAGCCGCGATAAATTTCTGTAGACCCTTTAAGGGGTCTAGGTCCACCACGTGGCAATCTCTGATTCGCCGGATTTTGCTGAGCTGGCGGTCCACGCCTGGATCGTGGACCGGCTGATGGCTTCAACGGCTGAGTCGGCTTTGATGGCTTGGGCTTGGCTTGGTGGCTCGGCTTGCGGAGCCGGCTGAGCCATTTTCTTTTTTTATTTAATTTTTATTTATTTTATATCTTTTAAAAATTCATATCTTTTCCATTTTAGCTCCGTTTTACTTGAAATTTATTTCGTTGTGATCAAAAAAATGAGCTCTTTCTATTGATAATAAAATTTTATTTTTTAATTTTTATTATTTTTATTATTTTTTAATTAATTTTTTAATTAATAAAAATATGAATTTTTCAAAAATTATATATAAATTGATTATTAATTCTTAAAAATTAATATAAATTAATTGAATAAATTAATACTTTTATTGATGAATTTATGTACTTAGACTCAAGGACAGTCAGAAAAAAAAAGAAAAAGAAGAAGCTGATCCTAGGGTAATATCCCATCCGGCCTTCTTACCTGAGATGATCTCTTGCTCCCTATACTCCATAGACCTTTTCTTGATAAAGATCCAGTATGGCGTACCCCCAAAGTACGAATTGGAGCTTCTTGAGCCAAATGATCGAGCTTGCGCTCCTTCCCTAAGCCTCTTTTGCTTGTATACTGAGACTCTTCATGCTGGATTCCGACTCCCGATCCATCCTTTTGTCATAGCTCTTTTCCAATTTCTAAATATTTTCTTCACCTCGATGGCTCTAAACTCATTTAGGTTTATCGTATGTTTTCTTTCTTTTTGTATTTCGGCCGAAGTCCATCCAACTATTTCTCTATTTCGTAATTATTTTACTTTCAAACATCATCCCATCATCAAGAATTGGTGGTATCTATTCCCCTAGTTTGACAAGAAAGGATTGCTCAAGGGTGCTCCTTCATTCATGATTGGAAGGAGAAATTCTTCTTTATCTTCTACCCATCTTTAGAGTTAGGACTTCTACCTTAGGGACATTTAAGGGATTTAGTCCATCGAGCTTTCAGATTAGAGAGAGATGATCTGGACTCAGCTAGCAAACTGAGGAACTACCGAGCTCCTTCCTTATCCAACCAATTAAAAGACTAGATCCTATTTAACCTCAGTCTTAGTCCCTTTAACCCATCAGGTATACCTCCCAATCTTGCTAATTGTTCCTTCTACTTTTTCTTCTAACTTTAGCTTTCCACTATTGTAGAGATGAACCTAGTAGAGTTGAAGTGACTATCCTAAGAACTTCAGGCTCATAAGAGGAAAGAAAGCACGCCCGGAGAGCCATCTAAATGGGCAAAGGTTAGCGCTTCAAGCCCAGCCACCCTAGATGAGGTTGCTGCTCCCAAGGTCTCTACACCTCTAGTAGCTTCAAGCCCTCCTACTAAGGTCCTTATCTCCAGGGCTCCTGCCAAGAGGGAAGAAGGAGCTGAATGGAAAAGGAAGAAATCGCTCGCCAAGAAGGCTCGACGCAAGAATATCTCTATGGGGTCTGATGGTGATAATTCTGACTCTCCTTTTGACAACCGGGAGGTTGTCAAGTCCCTGATTAATGGGTGAACCATGCTAGAGGTTGTGGATAGGATCGTCTACATTGACTTTGAGCAACGAACATGGGACACCCTCGGGACCTTTCTTGAGGTAACTATCTTGTCTCCCCATTTGACTTGTCTGTATGTTCTTCTGTTAGCAGGACTAACTTTATTTTTCTGCAAATGGGCCATCAGTTGATTGCTAACATTAAGGTGATCAATCTTCAGAAAGTCGAGGTGGCGAAGGTCCTTGAGGACCATAAGGCCAAGATCGACCGCCTTTTGAAGAAGAAGTCTGTCGAGGTTGGTCGCCTTCAGGGAGCGATCCGAAGTGCCGAGTAGGCTTCGGCCGAGGCAAAGGAAGAATTGACCTGAGAGGTAGAGAGAAGAAAGAAGGTGGAGTTTGAGGTCATCGAGAAGAAAAAGTAGATTCGAAGGCTAAAGATAAAGCTGTGATAGACTTCAAGGCCTCCCAGGAGATTGAAGACATCAAGATCGACTTTGCCAAGATAGCCTTTATATAGGGGTTTGAACTGTGCCAGAAAAAGATGGTTGGGAAGTTTTCCAAGCTCGATCTCAGTTTTCTAGGAGCAAAGTCTTCTAATAATGAAGCCGATCCTTTTGCCATTGCTATCAAACTACCGCCCACTAAGCCTCCTGCTGCGACCTCTGATCCTACTTAAGAGCTTGAGACTATCGAAGCCGCACCAAGTTGAAGGAAAATTCTGATTTTCCAGATCATGTTCATTTAGATCTGATCGGATCAAGAGATATATTTCAAAATTTTTCTCTTTGATCCGAATCAGATCTGAAATGTTTCAGATTTGATTTTTATTATTCTAATAATTAAAATAAAATATAGATAAATTAAATCAGATTTAATTTACTTTGATGTAGGGTAATCCTATTACCCGTTCATGATCCTGTAAGCAATGGAAGGTTTTGGATCTAGCCACGCAAGTGCCTGACCTCTACTGGTATTCACTCTAGCTGGATCTGGAGATCCTCTTCTTCTCTATCATATCTCCAAAAATTAGATCTGAATCTGATTTGGAGGATCTTCAAAATAGCTTTCAAATTGTATCATAAGTTTAGTATTTGGTAGTTGAGGTTTGTTAGATATTCTTGGGGATTTATGCTTTAAGAATCGATTTTATAACATTAACTATAAAGAATTTTTTTTAAAAAAAATTGATACATCTTTGTTTTTTTTTCAATTATTTTGAGGGTCTAGCTTGGTAGAATTGTGAGATATTGAAGAAAACAAGTATTAAAAAATTTCATTATTTAATATGTTAAGAGTTTAAAAGTCCATAACATAAAAGAAAATTTGTTCTTGGAGCATTTCTAATTATTTCTACGTAGCATGTGCACGAAAAAGTTGCTGGCTTTTTTATTATGTTGGTTTTTTTCTTTGTTTGTTTAGGGTTTATTTTTATTTCTTTTTTATTTACATTTTTTCTTCTATTTTAAAAATTATTTTTTTGTTTTTATCGAATAAGTAGTTTCCAAAGTAAACTCCTTCTCTTGAGTGTCCTTTATCATCAACTGAGTTAACTTAGCCTTCTATTGTGATCTAACTGTGGCGAGTCTGGCGCGCAATGACTCCTCTTTGCCTAAGCAAGCATTGAGTTTCGCATCAAAAGGTGGAAAGGGCAAAGAAGCTCGTTGTAAAGCTAGTCTTAATCGTAGCCTATTGGATTCGAGCTAGTAAAGCCCGAGGGTATTCTATACCTAGTGCCTAAAGCAACTGGTTTGGGAGTCATTGGCCCAAGACTCGCTACATAGATCAAATAGAAAGCTTAAGGAGTTAAGACACTCAATAGTGGATCAAACGTTAAAAAAAAAAAAAAAAAAAAAAAAAATTAGTTTCCCACCGCATAACCGGGTCCGTTGCCTAAGTAAGCAATGATATTCGAATCAAAAAGTGGGTAATGTAAAAATAAAAATCAATAAATGAAGGATGGAAGTAGCAATACACCTGCCTATATGAAAGTTAGACAAATCAGAGATAAAAGTGGAATAATTTAGAAAATACTAAAAAAATTAATGTTCTTTTACTTAATTTTTCTTATTGATAAGTATTAATACCCCCAATGAATATGTCTCATTAAGCTCTACTGAATATCAATGGCCATTTTGAAAATTGCTTAGGTAAAATTCGAAAATCTAAAGTTAAAAGGTATTTAAAACTAATTCTTTCTTTACTCGAGCGAGCAAAGCTTAAGTTGGGGGGTTGTGAAAGCATCATAAATTCACCAATAAAGTTTTTAATTTATTAATTATTTTATTAATTTTTAATAAATTATTAATCAATTTATATTAATTTTTAAAAATCATATTTTTATTAATTAAAAAATTAATTAAAAATAATAAAAATATTAAAAATTAAAAAAAATAAAATTTTATTATCAATAGAAAGAGTTCATTTTTTTGATCACAACAAAATAAATTTCAAGTAAACGGAGCTAAAATGGAAAGATATGAATTTTTAAAAATATAAATAAATAAAATTAAATAAAAAAAATGGCTCAGCCGCTCCGCAAGCCGAGCCACCAGCCAAACCGAGCCACGAAGCCAGCCAAAGCCACAAATGACCGAACTCATCAGCCGTTGGAACCATCAGCCGGTCCAGATCCAGGCGTGGCACGCCAGCTAAGCAAAATCGAGCGAATCAGAGCTGCCACGTGGTGGACCTAAAGGAGGTCCCTAAAGGGTCTACAGAATTTATCGCAGCTCCACAGGATAATTTAGTCTTTTTTTGCTCGACAACAGAGGTGCTGATTGATTACAGCATATGGTGCGGCCGGTCTACGCGGTCCATGGGAACAGTGATTGCGCGATCGGACGGATGTGGTTGTTTGCGGTCAGGATCGGACGGCTGTGGTTGTTCCGAATTTTATTCAGCTACAGACATCATGACGGTACTATCGGAATTGACGCGTCCCTAGTGATTTCAGGCGACGATTCCGACGGTCAGAAAGCTTCCAGGTGATCAAACTCTCAGGCGCATGATTTGCGGCCAGATTTTCTCCATCAAGCGTGATCCAATGGCTAGAATTTAATTCGACCCGATCTTAGCTGATCTGCATCCGATTTTGATAATTTTTGGACCGTTGGATTTTTATTGAATGGCTGAATTTTATCAAATTTATCAGAGACATATTAAAGCTATTTTAATTCGAATTTTATTCAGATTTTGATGATTACAAATAACGATTAGTCCCACTTGCTAGAAGCAACTTCCAGCCCCCTAGTCTATAAAAAGGACCCCAGGTCCAAAATCATATATCTCCAATCAAGGTGAATGTGGGTATAGGACGATGGGTTAAAAAGGCTGCTTTGAAGCAACGGATGCCGAGAAGGAGCCAAGCTTCTACACCATCTTTCTAAGCAAAGCCAAGATCAGAGATCAGGCTATTTTATTTTATTTTCTTTCTTTTAAATTTATGTATTAATTTTAAAATTTAATAAATTTTAATAAAAATTTTATTTTGCACTTTATTTCTTGCTTTTATTTTTTTAGAATTTAATTTGCACTTTAAATTATGCTTTGCAAGTAGATGCTAAGATCTAACTAGTAGATCTTAGTACCAAGTTTAAATTCCTGCACCTTTCAATTTTCGCTTTTTATTTTTCGACTTCACTTTTAATCCCAAAACACCTCTTCTTCTTTTCTTTTTCTTTCAAAAATCAAAGGTTTCAAATCTAAAATACTACCTTTCCTATGGATTCGACCCGACTCACTGCTAGATACGTATTTTTTAATTATTTTAAGAAGTCGGATTAAACTGATAAACACGGTGTCTTAACGACAACATCGCGTTCCTATCGGTTGGGATGAAGAGGAGTTGGATCATGCATAGTCTATAGATAAGACCCTACGTCCAACTCAAAAATAATAATGAGAGAATAATTCTCTATGCCCCAAGGCTGCCTCTCTCTTCCTCCTCTATGCTAAGTTCATCTTCTCCCTCTCCTCTCCATGCCCAAAGAAGTTTGGGATCTTAGTTGGTACAATCTAGGCGAGAGAATGGTGACAGAAAGCTAGAAGGTTGCACTACTGCAAAGGACAACTGTTGATC